>JAQGAP010000463.1:0-34532 GCA_034697805.1 Orchesella bifasciata | reverse complement strand
ATCGGATTCTACGGTATTTTTAGCCCTAGAAACTTTAAGATTCATTCCACATTTAACCCCTTAAAATTTTTCTCTTCACTCACTCCACATTTGCATTTCGAGAAAAAGTTCTCTTCCCTGCATCATAGTGCTTAGGTCCATCTGCCAGAGACAACAAACGAGTATATGAAGTTTGATTTAATTTGAGAATAAAGTTGCTTACTAAGCTTTCAGGGTAAACGAGTGTTTCCTATTATTATAATAGCTCCAATTCAATTTTCGTTACCCTTCATCATATTTTAATTCTTCACAAGCCACTTTTTACACATTAAAAAGCTGCATAGACGATTACTGGCTTGGGGGAATAGTTTAGCTAGCTTACATTGATACGAACATTGACACAAATGATGATGATGATGATGATGATGATGAGATGTAGACATATGGGATATGAACAGCAAAGCTCTTAGGGTAGTCTTGACACTCTCAAATTTAGCATAGCTGATAGTGTTTCGTAATTAAGCAGTAATTTCAATACATCAATTAACCCCAACATTTCTTTCATTTTTTTCAGTTTTCGAGTTGATTTTATTTTGTAGTATTTTCCAGCTTGGTTTGGCACTTTTAATTCAATATTACTGGAGACTCATTTTTTTTCATCCACAGATCCCAATCTACAGATGCTTTTTATCCAGAAAGATATAAATAGTGAATAAAGAAAGGCACGCGCATCCCAGCTATACTCACAAATAAGAAATAAGAGAGTTTGCTTTATCAGTTGGTTTTTCCGTTGGATCAATTTGCAAACTGAATAAATGGCAAAAAGCAGACAGGCCGAGTTTTTCGCAGACAAGGCTGGCGTACCAAATAACAAATACTTGCTGATTTGGCTTATATGTATATTCCATGCTTCGTTTTTATAAGTGACGCTGTCTCATGTTATTCCCTTGTTCAAAACACTTGCTTTCGCACAAAGAAATGAAGGCATCCAAGTATACGTACATATCTCCATAAATGTGCCGACTTTCAGAGCCAAAAAGACCATTTTTTAGAATGCATTTGCGTTAGCACGATGGGAGATCCAACCATCAACTAATTTTCATAGTCAAAATGACAATTTATTTCTCGTTTCATTTTGGGGAAATTATAATACACTTCTTTCCACACAATCCATAGTGTTGGGAGAGAACGCCTTGGAAGTGAATTACTCATCGCTTAAATGTAGATCCTTGTGACTTGGGTGGTATGGTTTCCAAACTCATTTGGATTAAAGCAATCGTTAGTCGTGTCTCAGATTTCCAGACTGAACTAACCATTATATTTTATAGCTTCATAAAATTATGACTTCGTTCCAATTACCAAGAAAAATATTATGAACTTTTGTTGATTTGTACATTTCTATGAGCTTAAGGTACAATGATGGTTTTCATCTCTATTATAATAAATCATGGACACACATTAGCTCTTCTAAAAGCTCCAAAATGAGTCTCATCCAAACACAAACTCAGCTTTGAATACGTATGTATTTGCATTTACATAATTACAGTAGCATGTACATAAATACGTACAACTCAAGTTACTTTTGATAAACAGACTTTCTTACTTGTGGCTGAGCTAAGCATTCAAGTGCCATGTGTAAATGTTCAGAAAACACTGCTCTCCACTCTGTATCTGCTTTTTACAAGTTATGCATATTGGGAGTAAACCGTAGCATCACCATTCCCATTCTAAGTACAGAGTACTTGATTCTACATAGTGCTTCAAATGAATTTGTATGAAGTTATTAAGCTCGAAGTCAAAGGAGGAAAAAGAATTTGTGATTTTATCTTTCAAACAACAAATCAACGCATCCTATTTTCTCGTCTTGCATTCATGCCATATTTATTGCAATAAGCACACTGGACTTGTTCAAGGTGGGGAAAGTCATTGGAGTGGGGTAGCTGGGTTGCATGTACTTATTAGAATATTCCACTCTGCAAACAATTTGTTTAGAGCTACAAACGTTTTCGAAAGGAACCATTTGTAGCTAAATACCATTAATAACGATATACTGTCCTTGAGCTTTAGACTTTCATTGAGTCGAGCAGATAATCTCGCAAATCACATAAAATGTAACTGTGAAACAAAGAACTAGCAATCGTTTCTCTACTGACATCGTTAGGTTCCTTTATGTGTAAACTGAATTGGAGAAATATGGTTAGGGGGAATGAAGTGAAAGGTCGTGAGTCGTGACCTTGAAGAAGGGGTATATAAGTTGTGAGTTGCTTGAAAAGCTATCATTTGTCGTCTCGAATTTCTGATTTTTTGATTCCAATTTCGTCGTCCGACAACCCAGCTCTGGAAATATAAGAAACTTTTAGGACTTCCAATAATTGTGAGTAGATAGCTTTATAAAATTTCCAGGAACTTTCTCACCGTTCCATATCCTAACCAATTACTTTCTAATTTCTCTTTCAGGAACAGTCAGCCTTAAGATAGTTTAATCTGAGCTTCAACTTGATATCTTTCAAGATAAGCTACCTACTACGACTAGTGGACTGTACGTAAATAGCCTAATTTATTTCTTTCGGTATGTGCAACAAATTTTAATTGAGAATTTTCTTGTTTTTAGTTCGGTTTCGTCTCCCGAGGAGGGGAGAAAAGGCAACAGAAGCAAAAATGGCACCAATTACAAGAAGGTAAATAATTACGAGCAATATGTATTTTTTGACATTGTAAAACACAATTTCGAAATGAATCAATAGTACTTTTATTCCTTTTTTGTGAATTTTGTTCGTAGTCAATCATCCTTGTCGTCAGCTTCGTCCTCGTTGGAAGTCTTGACTCAACCACTTCGATCTCAAACCAAGAAAGCTAAGAAAACTACACGATTCACGACAAAGAGGTAAATTAATTTGAATGCAGGATAAAAACCTTCTCCAATGAGGAATGTACATGGTACATGTTGAAATGATTTAGTTTTTGCGTTTTTCTGCACAGGAAATCCTCCACCTCTTCTGGTGTTTTGACAAGAACCCAGCGGCCTAGAGCAAACATAGTCAAACCACCTGTGAACCGACCAGCGAACTGGAGTGCCATAATTTCCAAGATGACAACCAAACAAAGAAAAATGGTTCAGGCGTTTCTGAAGATGTCAAATCCACAGTATTATGCTTTTTACGGAAGTGAAGACTGGGTCCACATGTTGATTGAACACTTGAAGGTGTCTTCACCATTTGTCATCTTACCTTCTCTTGTGAGGAATTGGATGGAAACTGAATCAGTTTTTGATAAGGCATTTAATTATGACTTTTTTAATTAAAGTTTGTCATAGTTGATTGCAATTACGTTTGGTTTTTTTGTATTCTTTTTAAGGCAAACTGGTTCCACGGGTACATCTCATGGAGGATTCCCAAAGAAGACGATGACGACGATGACAAGGACGACCTTACAACCGAATCTGATAACGCTAGTTTGTTTTCTAAACTGGGGGAACAGGAACAGCGTGTCGCAGCCATGCCAAGTGAGACTTCTGCAGAAGTTCAGCCGAATGAACCAGTTGGTGTGGACGTTATTCCTTGGGTGGACACATCATCTCCAGTCGGCCCTAATCAAGCCGTATTTGCGGGTTCTGTGTACGAACTAGGGGTACTTCCTTATGAATCTGTAACGGAAATAGGACATTGGCAACCACCACCAGAAGTCGAGTCATCCCAACCTACAGCTGAAGTGTTGCACGAACTCGATACCGAACCAGCACAAGATCATGTAGGTCAACTCATAGGGGAACTTCCAAGCTCAAGCTCCATGGCTTCTCCACCTGTCCAAGAGGGTTTTCTAGATTTTGAGTCAATTGTCAGACTTCTTAGTGACATACTTCCTGGTGAAAGTATGGATAACATTAATGAGTTTCTCGAGAGTTTATGTCCGGAAGATCTACTGGGTTAGATGCGCTCTTTCTTGCTTGTACAAAATTATATTGTGTACCAATTTATCTTAAGTGTTAAATTTTTCCTACACATTTATCATTGTGGTAGCCTTTAAAACCATATTTTTATAACTGGTTAATTTTACTTTCACTCAATTTTGTACTTTCAAGTTTACAACGCTGTAATTATTATTGCAAACTAAGACCCTCTATGTTTATGCTCTTCACAAAACAATTTTGTTCTGTAAGCCTCATTAAGCTCATTTGAAGACTTGTTTGAAAAATAAACCAGCCTGTTTTTGAATTCCATCTACATTTTTAGTTTCTCAAAACTCGGACCAAAAATACAGCTTTTTAGACATACGCCTGGCATAATAAAGATCACTAATTCTAGTGGGCTGAAAGTTATATTATCGGAATTCTAAGCTCTATTTGATTTTAGAGTTATGCATCACATGGTGAATCCATGGGGTGAATATTTCATACCCAAAAACCAATACTGGCATCAACTCTAGGAATTTAAGTTAGAGTGGAGTCTGGTCCTAATAAACACTCGATAACAACTTTATGACCAGTCTTACAAAGTAAAACGCTTCTGAAAGGTTTGTTGGGGATAGAATAATTGTTATGACATAAAATTTCTATCTGCTCCTCCACTAAATTTATACAACTGTGGGATAAGCTAATTTTGGTGCAGAGGCATTTTGATAGGAGATAGTGATCTCTAAAGGGAGGAATGGAGAAAAAATATGTATGTATGTGAAAGTTATAAAGGGAATGTAGGGAAAATATTGAAGGCTTTGTACTTAAAAGATATGACGGAAGGGTTTCCACAGTCCGTGAGGAATTTTATCCGGGATGGAAATTTGCACTGGCGATTGAAGTTGGTCACAATTTGTTAACTAATTTGACATGAATGTCTAGAGGACTATCAGGATGTGGCAGCTCCTTCTTCTTTTCCAGAATTTTAAGAATATCCGTATAAATATCGAGAGCTGTCTCAAGCTAATTCTTCAACAAATAAATATTCCTGCTACCAACTGCTGTGCTTCCAGAGACTCTTTATCCTTGTGCCCTTTCAAGGTAACAAGTTTCGAGTGGAGATTTTGATAAATAACATGTCCAGTTGAGGCCCTTACTAGAAATTCTAATTTGGTTTGGTGTGCTTCCTTCAAGACAACAATGGTGGAGCTAAACTCTGCCTTGTTTGACTTCAACAATATTTTTACTTCCTCCTCACTCATGCCAAAATATTTAGCGGAGGTATCTAACTTCCAAGTGCAATATGCAAGGTTAACTAACGTGTTAATAGTTTGCCAATGATTCAGTCCGTACAGCGTCTCCTGTTGCTTAAATATCTTGCGGGAGAGTGTACACGCTTCTTGATAGCGTCCCAATTTTCTCAAGTATGTTGCATAAAGGACCTCAACTACAAGCAGCTCGCCCTCGTCAAACAGTTTTTTCTTTATTATCCACGACCTGCTCAAGAAGCTTTGCCAACCCTTCCAAACCATTTTCAAGGTTCTTTTGCTGCGCAAATACAGTAGTAACCAATGTGCATTTTAATCTAATTAGTTGAGAGTCCTCTTGTACAACCAATTTGCATAAAAGTTGCTCCAGTTCCTTTCCCACGGTTTCGGCTTCCTCATGTCTGTTGTACAGATTTAAAAGTTTAACAATTAACCATGGAATATGTTTGAACTCCAAGGTAAGGGCTGGACTCAACGCAAAACTAGTTTTGAATGCAGAAACAGCATGGTAAACAGACTTTTCATCTTCATTTGTTGCGATTCTTGAGGTGACGAGAGACAACGCCATTTTCAGAACTGACTCCTCATGGTTATTAGTCTTCAACTGGATTTTGGTGACCTCTCGAACAAGTCTATGAATGTTGAACAAGCCCTCCGTTGGCTGACAAGAAATCATTGAATACTTCACAAGCAGTTGGAGTGCCGAATGCGTTTCGTCTTCATCCCAATACCAGCCTTGATGATCTAGGAGAATCTCTGATGGGATTTTATCGGGCTCAAAATACGATATTATATGTAGAATGCACTTGGCCATACTTCCAAACTCCATATCAGCAAATATAACATCCGTTGTAATTTTCCAAGTTGTAAATGTAGTTTTTGTGTATTTGTTGGACAAAAATGATGATATTTGGTGACTCAGCAGCAACTTAGATTCTCTATCAAATGACTCCAGATACTGCTCAATCTGGAATTGCCCATTGATGCTCTGCTCTTTGATAAATGAAATGGCTTGCTGAATTGCCAAAGGAGACCTTTGAAGTTTTGTCACCAAAGCAATGATAGTTTCATCCTGACTGTTATTTTGAACGGCTAGACCTTTCTTTACAAACTCAGGCCCGTAACGATGGGGGAGCGGGTGGAACATTCGCTCCAGGCCGGACGTCAAGGAGGTAAGAAAAGGCCCGCCTTTAGAACACAAAATGTTCAAAAAATAGGAAAATCCTAAGTTTTGTACAGATAATTTTGATGCAGTCTTAATCTTCTAATCTAATACCAAATTTAATGACTTTTTGAGCATCATTTATGCAAAATAATACGTTTTTGGAGTGTTTTCGAGCTACACAAAAACTGTTATATTTTCAAAAGGCCGGACCGCCATCCCCTTGTTCCAGGCCGGACGAAAAATTTCGATTTCACGTTACGGGCCTGTACAAACTCCATTGCTTCAGCCTCCTTCAGTTCCTCCAGTTCAAAGACATTCATCGGCAACTCCCAATCTCTATCTCGGGAAGTTATCAAAAGATGAGGAGCTTTTGCGACTCGGAGGGGTATACTCAACTGCTCATCATTGCAACTAACAGCGTTGTCAAAGATGAAGAGACATTTCTTTTCCCAAAAATAGTTGTAGACTTGGTCAACCACGGTTTGGATTGTCTTGGTGCCACCATCAAAGTCTTTGAGTGAAATGTTCAAGTATTCCTTGGCCAGTGTTTTGAAGCTGTTTTCCATTTGCTCGGGTTTCTCTGCACCAATCCATATCACGTTTCCGTCATAGTTCTCTGAGTACTTTTGAATATACTTGCGACACAGCTCAGTTTTCCCGATTCCGCCTAATCCTGTGACAGAAGCAGAGTGAGTAATAAGTGTTGCTATGTTTTTTCCTTGCATCAAATGCCCATAACATAAATGTAACTTGTCCAGTTCTTCTTCTCTGCCGGTGAAAAGATGAACGGGTTGACGAACGTCAAAGCGGATGGGCTTTATTGTTTCCAAAATTTCTAATGCTCCACTTTGCCCAGTCTCTCTGAACGCTTCACATAGGGAACCATAAAAGCTGGAGCGTTGAGTGATGATCCTGTAAAATGCCTTGGATTTCTTGAGCTGATTATCAATTGAGTTCTAAAAGCGTGCGTAAAGAAGAGCAACGTTATTTAATTTTATCGGGTAGGATTTTAAATATCTAATTAAAGTTTTCAGTCATCCTGATTCTACTCACAAGTTCAGAAATGTCAGATTCCAGTAGTAGCTCCTTGGATTCTAGGAACGCAATAAACAGCGAATGACATGTTGTAAGACGAGTTAGCTCGTCTAGGTTGTCTTCAATGTGACTTCGCTGTTTTCCCTCCATTTTAGCTAGAACTGACGATGTTTTTTGCAAGATTTTCGGTAGATGCTCAAAATGGAACTGACGAGGACGAGGATAGAAAGATAACGCTATCTTCCATTTTCAACTCCAATTTATCATGAGGCTACCGCAATAAGTCATTGTATTTTTAACAAGAACTACCATTACATACAGATATAC
The DNA here is from genome assembly GCA_034697805.1 of Orchesella bifasciata. Taxonomy (NCBI): domain Eukaryota; kingdom Metazoa; phylum Arthropoda; class Collembola; order Entomobryomorpha; family Orchesellidae; genus Orchesella; species Orchesella bifasciata. The sequence continues at coordinate 26,869 of JAQGAP010000463.1, read as the reverse complement.
AGAAATTAAGAAACGAAATTCCTTATCACATCGTCCTACCATCGTGCAGCGTTTACAAAAACTTGTTGACTTTCAGATTTTTGTTTGCATTTGCATGGGGATGATTTGATTATTTGATTGATGGGAAATTATTTTTAGAAATGTTATTGCAAGATAACGTTGCAATGTAGCTGTGCTCAAACCTTTACGGATGCTCGTATCGTAGTAATAATGCAATATAATTTTAACTGAAAGAAATATATTGAAACAGTGTTAAATTTTCTTGCCTCGATAAATTGAACCTATTTCACTTTTCTCCCAACATACATATTACTAATACGTATAGTGTGCATATGGTTTTCTCATCGTCATGAATTATATTCTCATTCATCAAACACCTGCTCACAAGCAAGCTCATCATTTTATAAGCTAACTCTCCCGAAAGTTTTCATCCAGATACTCCGTGTTACAGGTTTATCTGCTCACTTTTCGCAACATCCCATGAATCACTTTTTCGTTCACATCTTGGATCTCTTTTTTGGATACTCAAAAAATTTGTGCGTATAAAACTCGAGTATATCTGTGTTTTTACTTCCATAATACTACTTCTTTGTGGTATCCCCTTTAAATCCAATCGGGAGTACACATCGCCCAATTCTTCAATCAAATTTTGCAAATTTTCAGCACAGTCTACCCCAAATGTAATGACAATTATTTCCATGAAAATAGTTTAAGCATCGTCCTTCCCTTGATTTTGTAGCTTGATATGTTATGGTTCATAACAAACCGAGTACCACACACGTTGTAGAGTCTGGAAGCAGGCTATAGCTATGGTAATGCACTGTGAGCAGTATATGAAAATGTCAAACACTTGAAATGCAAGTGTAATATCAAATTAGAATCAAATGCATATTAGATTATGTTTGAGGTTTTGTCATATTGTGAGTTCTGTATGGTATAATGCGATGAGCAGGAAGGACGAGAGTTCATTCCATTTCCAATTCTCAGTCTGAGTTATCATTTGCGCAACCGTAAATGTAGAGTATTCACACATTGCACTATATTGCATGAAACCACTCATATTTGGAGAGTTGGGAGAAGGCTAGAGTCGCAATCGCATAAGTCATATACTCATTTTACTCCTGCAGCGTTTACTCACGTAAAACTCATTTAGGATATGCATTGCCTTCATCATCATCATCATCAGCACGCGTAGGCACTCAACCCTTATTTGGTTTTGCAAATAATTTTCTGTTCAACTATGCTTGCATTTTCCTGACGAGAAGAAAACATAACTGTCAACAAAAACGGTTTGGTAATAGTTTTCTTGGCACATATTATTGTTGCCGGAATGATAAGTAAAAGTAAAAGTAAAACCACCATTTATAGTCGACCTCTGTTCAGACAAATAAATGATACTAGGATTATTTGAATTAGGATGGTATTTGGAGGAAAAATCTGAAGGTTTACCTGCAAGTTGGTGAACGTCGGAGTAGCAAAAAAACTCAACAGCTAAAGCTCATGCACTGGATTAGTTGATTATAACATTTTGCTTGTAGTATCGTTGGTGTGGAGTGGAATGCATATTCTCAAACTGGGGCATTGGGAGACGACGTATAATGGTTTCATTAAAGAAAGATTAACAATCAGCTTCAGTTTATCCAATTATATCGTAACTTTGTACATATATCGTTAAACGTAGATAGCATTACCATTTCATTTCAAAATGTTTTAGTTTGCATTGAATCACGCCATTTTATTCCGTTTATGTTCCAGACTGATCCATAATATCGCACATGCATTTAGGAGGCATCATTTTCATTTTTTTCTCACTTGAACCAATTATGTTATTATATGAAACTCTATGACTTTATATCACTTTTCAACCAGTAATGCTTTTATCTAGTTTTGTCGCAAATTATACTGATTCTCAAAAATGTCATGTTTGGCGTAAGAGTCGTGCTTGTTTATATAAACATATAACTTTTTAAAATGTGCTTCAATGCCAACCAAATTTTTGCACACTTAGCCACTGCAAGTGATATGGAGTAAAAACATCCATGCCCAACGGCTTGTTAGTTTTACACGTTTTTAAAAACCTGGTTGTGAACTTTGCCCTACATTTTATGTAATTATTCCTTCATTCCCTCCTCCCAACCGTTGAGATATATCTTTACTTTTTTTAACAAATTCAAGCGTAGGTTTCAAATGTCTTCTTTCACATTTATATATATATTATATTATGTTGACATTTGCGACCACATTTAATGCAACCAAAGACAAGGCAAGGGCATATCCGTTTCTGGTGGTTTTGCATGGTAAGAAAACGCGAGGTGCTGCACATACAGAAGAAATCAGATCACGTCCACGTAACGGCATCAATTTATGTGCCCGTATCAATTACATACTTTCTCATTTAGTGAGAGAAGTGTGGAACATTTCGAGCGAAAGATATAAAACGTCGCACACAAAAATATCATACGATACTTGTTACGCTAGCGAAAGCCATCAAATTGGGTTTCAATCTGGTATATGTTACCATTTACATAAAATTGACACAGCCATCAATACTGAAACGCGGTGAAATACCATGTAAAAAATTAATGGCAATCAGCACCTATTTCTGTCATGCTGGAAAGAATGCCATGCCACGTCTATTGCGACGTTGATAACGAGCCTTTTCATTATAATATTTAGTTTGAATGGCCGGATGTGGGATTAGCGCTACGTTATTTTGAGTTGGCAAGGACTTATAATGCCGGGTGAGAAATAAACCATTTCATTTGGAATTTATTTGAGTCTAATTTAACCCATCCAATGTCATTTTATTTACTCAAAGTAGATTCGTATTACTAATTCATGAAATACATTAATTGAATGTTCGGAAGATAAAACTTGATTTAAAGTGCATAATATTTAAAGCGCATAATATTTAAAGCGCATAATATTTAAAGCAGTCCATGAAAATTTTGATTTTTACAAGAAATCTAATGCTCAAAGGTATATATTATATTGCAGAAGATATTTTGTTGACTAAAGTTTATAAAAAAATTTACTTGAAATTTTACTTGAAGAGAAATTTATGAATGCATTATTAATGCATCCATTTTTATTGAATAAATGACTTTTCGTTCGTATGTAAAACTCACCCAGATTTTATTCATACATCAAATTATCGGGGGAACTGAGACAAACAGGACTAAAGATGCTTTGATGACGATGAAGAAAGAATGACAGGAAAGAATAACAACGGTTTCGATGGGTGGATGGGATGATCATCAACTTCATAATTTATTGCCTATAAATTCCAAAAACATAACTAATAAGTTTACACACTTACATTACAGTACAAACACATATTTTGCATTACAACTTTAGTGAAATGAAATTTTGAATAAGCTTACTTGCTCTGGTCGTGATGAGTTCCAACATGTGCATCCCGGTTACCTTCGAACATGTAGGCTCGTCCACAAACACTGCAAATATGCATACGCCCACTCAGATGACGTTGGATGTGTCCATCCATTACCTCCTTGACCGTAAAACGCTTTGGACAAAAGTGACACGAGTAATAGCTCTCCTCCAGAGGAGTTTCTACCTTTGAACTAGCACCAAACAGTGGGAGATTCTGCTCTTCTTCCTTGGACATCCTTTGCTTTTCACACTCTTTTAACTGAGATGAGAAATCTATGGATTTTGAACACACGCCAAGATTTTAGAAGTGAAGGGAATGAATACAAAATATTTATAATACTTGAATACTCTGTAGAGTCAAGAAGGAAAAGGTTGTTTAAGTTTGAATTCCCAAACTGAAATGACTTGTTCACGAAGATCTGTCCAAGATAAAAAAGGATGGTAAGCGTGTCATGAAAAGTGGTTAGTTGATCCGACTAGCTGCTACGATGGGAAAACTTTCGCTGTTGTTCGTACTCGACCGTGTTTATTTTCGTCCACGTAAATACGAAAAAGGAATGTTGTTCTTTATTGCATCCATATGAAGAAACTTACAGGTGTGTTTGAGAGTTAGAGAAAGTAAGTATAAAACTCAACAGCTTAGATCGTATAGGCAAAGGGAGAAGGCTCAGCTATGGACGCTATCTCCCAGCTAAGGTTTATAGGGAGAAAGGTTTCTTAAGCGGCCCACGGAAGGAATGAGCTGACGCGATGAGGATGACATAAATGAATGCCTACAAAGATTTCATTTGAGAGCGTTATATTTAAAATTCTCATTAACTCATACTTTATTTAAAGTGGTTTACACAAGCTTCACACAAACCTTTAGATTTTGCAAATTTTCAGCGAAGAAAACCAAACTCGAATTACCAGAGCATTGTGGTCACATCAGATTTGCTCTCCACTACAATTTATTCAACATTTTAATCCATTCGATTTGGTAGCTTCATATATCAAGACGAAGTAAAGCTCATTTATCCTTACTTTGCACAATGGACAATATCCCACCATTGGCTCTATCACACGATTTTGGAATTTTATTTGGAAGTTGTGGTTTTGGATCCCATTTTTAATGTTTTCTATGTAATTAGGGGTGGCGGATACGATAAGACTATTAACTTTGGTACTTCTAAAGTTATAACTTATAATGTTATTAAAGTTTTTCTGACATTTTCTATGCAAACAATTACAATCAGTTATTCAACAGCATGTGTACCATGTAGCGTGTAGTTGGTAAATGCCAGGGAAAAAGGACACAACAAAGTTACCAAACATTGTAAAAAAAAGTTTGCCTCATATGTAGCATAATATCGAATCAATCAGGTCATTCATATTTTAGGTTCAATAATAGTAAGGAAGCAAGTAAGCAGTCCACATACTACGAGATTCTGGTACAAATACGGAAGGGTAATGAAATATCAGCCTTGCCTTCACGAAGGAAATGGATGGGAACATTGAACTGCAATCTGGTCTGCAATGTAACCCATATCTCACAATTTACAACGACAAATTGTTGTAAGTTTGCTAAGTTTTATTTTCAGATCGATTACATAATTAATTATGATTATGCTACAATTACATATATGAGATCAAAACAAAGGGAAGAAGTAAATAGTAAAAACAAATCTCGAGGAAACCCTATGTCTCCAAAACGTGCTAAAAACTATTGAGCGCAAAATTTGCTTCGTTTCCCATGTGCACGAGTTTTCAGCTCAATACTCAATTCTATACTTTTATGAAACAAGATAATGTAGAAATATGCTCGCATCGTGGTAAACCCCTGCATTTTCGTTTGTTGCTCTTTGACAGAACCTGTACTCCTCTCGTCTGCTTTTCGATGTATTTTATATAAGGCGAATGAATGGAGCATTGAGCTCTAGTTTGTTGTCGTAATTTTCTTTCAGGGATTTAACCCAAGAAAAATTTACTGTACAGCGTCATGTCATAATGAACCTTATCATTTGGAGCTGGGTTCATTTGTGCGTACATTATTATGCTTTAAGTTTCCTCTTAGCTTTTTAAAGATAAAGTGTGGTCGCGGTCATGCCCAATTTGTAATACATTGGATAGTTTTAGCTTAATAAATGAACTATGAACTACGATGTTCCAGTACACTGAAAACAGCAATATACGTTGACCTTCATTTTATACTTAATCGGGAATTTGCAATTCAATTGTTGCCTCATGTTGCTGAAGTTCAAGTCTTCGTTTTCATTCAATGGATATTAGAGATCGTGTTCGAGGTAGTAGTTTATATTAGCTGACTCCCTCATCATTATTAAGAAAGCGCTGATTGGTGCTTCAAAAATGAAGGCTGATTGTATTACCTGTTTTTCACGTGTACTACCTGCGGACGCTACTGATGCTTGTAAACGTGTTCTCTGTGAAGTGCAATGGGGCAGAGTGAGAAAACAAGAATGCTTCATGCTTTTCTGACCGTGTTTCATGCAACAGAAATGTTTATGCAGTGAGGTAGCCGACTTCCTTAAGTTGTAATATTTGAAAACGAGAAACAATTTACTTTTGAGCGGATATCTCGTTGCTTTGAGTATTACAATTTTAACTTGTCTCAGCTTTTTGGGGCTCTGAGTAAGGTTGAATTCTCTTTTAATACATCCATACAGAAACACAGGCAAATGAGGTTATAAATTATTATTTTTCAAAACTCACATGAAAATGGCTGGGATTCTTGCATTGATTTCATCACTTTGTAGAAATTCGCATTCAAGTACATCCTTGAAACTCCGGTTTACACTGACTCAAGTGGATTTAAAGTTTGGATAGCTCTGTTTTATTTTCAAACATCGAAGCGTAGTAATTATTATCACAAGAAACATCTCATGAAATTAAAAACCTAAGTTTCTTGATAATGATTTTTTCCACAAATTGAGGAAAGGCCTTGATCATGATGTACATTACAGCCCTTGCTTTTCCTCTGAGGAAATTAATTTGAATTGTTATATTATAACATATTTGAGAAAACTGTGAGCTTTATACACATTCAGCAGGTTTTGGTAGGCAGCAAGAAGATGAGAATGGCAATAGCAGGATAATTCTCAGTGTTCAATGCAATGTAATGCGAATAAAAGAAAGCCCAGTTTTACAACACTCCACACAAGTGATCCGTTAACTGAACCATCATACATGGCATTTATCATATCCTTTGGAACTTATGGAAAAATAAAAAAAAACTCACCCCATCTCTTTTAAATGCAGCCACCCAATAAGCCATAAGCACCTTTCAAAATTCCAGCATACGTATGAACATTCACGGACATTGTAATTATGGAGGAATCTTGCTTCCTCCTCTAGAATCTCGACCCTCCTGGTCCATTCTTGGTTCAGAAAACTATCCCTATTCCCCGTTGACTCCTCCGTTTTCTCCCGAGCATAATTAATTAATATTATTATATTAATTTTTAAATTATCATAAAAAATTTATTCATGATAAGAACATCTTCTCGTCTGACACAAGCGCCAGTGGAGCGATGCCGGTGTTCATTTCAGCTAATAAATAGCAACACGTGTCATTTTGTTGTCACTATTTACAAGTTTGAGGGTGAAAGTCGCTAAAAAATTCCTCATTTTTAGCATAGCTGTTCCAGTTTTTCAAGTGGTGTATGAAGTTTCATGAGTAGAAGGCGTATAAGATGAAAATGAATGAAATACAATGATGGCTGATTGGCAGGCTTGATTGGCTTCCATTCTTATTTAACCATAAAAACCGGACAATATGAACTTGCCCATAATTCCAGCTCAAATTGTAAGAAATTTCGTAAATATTGGAAAAAGCTGCTTTGATAATTGTTGTGTTAACAGGGACAAGCATATCTCCTCTCAAACTTCCATTTTCAGATCATGTAAAACTCAGGTTTGATGTGCCTGTGAAACTTTCGCATTTTCAATTGTGTGTTTGTAGACTATATTTCACTTCATATGTAAGGAACAAGTGGAAAAATTATTAATGGAGGAAATTGTATGGTTTGTCTACTACTCCAACACCCATTTTCTAATGAAGGTTTACAATGTACAAAGCAAGGAATGTCTCACCCTGCCATTTAGAGAGGAATACAAAAAAGGAAATGAAAAGAGTGGTGAAAGTAAGCCGGGGGCTAGAATAGAAAATTGAGTTACAAGCACTACATTCTCATCATGCCCATTTCTAGCAGAAGGGAATATGGTGATAGCTGGACAAATAGGAGGAGTAAAAACTAGAATGAACCGTATGTAAATTTCTCAGTTTGACTCCGCACTTTTGTAAATCAACACAGTTTTTAAGTACGCTGAAGAAGTTTAAGAAACTGGCCCCTGTTTTGAGCAGTTTATGAAGTGGGAAAACATGGAATTTGGGAAGAGGTCGGCTGATCTCCAGTCTCAAGCCAAAGATGAGCGGTTGGACAAGCTAGAACGGGAGTTCACGCTTTTGAAACTGGAACTGGAATCAGTGAAAACGGAGTTGAGCAATACCCAGCAGCACTTACAAATGGGGAGACAGACAGAAACGGATTTGAAACCCGAGTTGACAGCTTCCAACAAGAAGAATCAGAAGCTGGATAAACTTCGCAAAGCTCACCACATTTCGAAAACCGCTTGGAAAGGCGCAATTGCTGAAGGTATGCAACTCCACCAAACAAACATTCGAAAGGAGCTCCAAATTCTGGAGATGGAAGCCAAAGTTGAAGGGTTGGATAATGCCCAGCACGCACTTCGAAATGAAGCAGAAAAGTTTTGGGAGCTGTACGAGGAACAAGTTGCTAAACACAAGGGGTGGGCGAACCATAATTTAAAATGGTACGTAATATTTGGAAAATTAATCCATTTTATTGGTACCATAGTAAATTATTCTGCTCTAAATTTTCTCCAGATAATCATCAGTGTTCTTAACAATCTCAACCGAATTCATCATAAAAATACGTACATTTATGAAGGATTTTTCGATCCTGAATTAACATTTCCTTGTAAAAAGTAATGAAGACTGTTTCCAACTCCACATAACTTAAATTAGCACATTAACTATTGTCCATGTTAATTGGCAAATCTTATCCTTTCCCCACATAAAAATGAAAACTTGATAAGCGTGGGTCGGCGGTCTTGTACATAGTGTCACCGCAAATGTGTAGAAAGGCCAAATCTCACGACGCCCCAGCCTGTTTTGCTTTTTGTGAAAGTCGCCCACTCGAGTTAGGACACTAATAACCCTTCATTATGTCATTTTGCATGCGGTTTAAAATATGGAAATATCTAGAGGAAAATCTGTTTACTCTTGTATTTCACATTTGATTTATATTGCGTTGAAATCAATAAATATTTTCACCTTGTTTAGTTAGAATTTTACTTATTTTGTATCACACACATCCTTGTATTTGGAAAGGAAATGTTTGCTAGTCGGAAAAGTCATCAATCTTGGGAATTAAATTGTTTCTTAAACATTTAAAGCAACGAATGTTGCGAATGAGTGGGAGGCAAAAAAGGGAGTGAAAAGAAACAAAACAAATTGCGATTTAGCACGCTTTATACCTGACACGAAGAAGCTGGCAATTTTTTAACCTGACCCTGATTTTGAGAAGTTTTTGGGAATAAAAGAAAATGTCAAAAATGGTGAAGTGCGCTGATAAGAAACACTCTTTTATTTTGGACCAGCTTCAATTGAAAATTGACGAGGTCAAAGGTCTCCAACAGGAAAGCATGGAGTTGGGGACGAAGTTGAATTATGCTGTGAGTCAATGCAAAGCCCATGATAAGCGATGGGGCAGGTTGGGACGGGAGCTGGAAACTGTTAAATTGGCGTTGAGCAGCAATCACCAGGATTTTGAAAAGGAGTTACAAATGGGATGGAAAAGAGAGGCTCTTTTGGAAACCAAGTTGATAGCTTCCAACAAGGCGAATGAGAAACAAAAGCGGGAGACTGCTGAACTCCACAACGTCCTCCAATATTTAGAGACGGCGGCGATGAGCAGTGGAAATCCAGTGCGAGGTGCATTAAGTAACCTCCACAACGTTCAATTACGACAAATTTGTCTCCAAAAGGAGGAACGAATTCGGGGGCTGGAAGCCAAAGTGAAGGAGTTGGCACAGGCTCAACAAAAAATCCTGAAGGAGTCAGAACAGATTGCTGAGCTGCACTTACACAAGGTCTCTGCAAAGAGTGGGCGACTCCAAATGTAGAACAGTGAGTAGTTTGTGACATATTCATACCTTTCATTTTATTACAGCATTTTGAATTATCATACTTCAAATTTTTCTCTAGATAATACCAAAATGAGGCTTCCCGTGCTCCTCACAAGCTCAACGGGATTCAACAAACGCGTATATACTTTTTTGAGCTTCTATCCCATTTTACTTACCTGTTTGTTATACCTAATGTAAGCGAGAGCTGGTAGTAGCTTTCTTCTATAGAAAACTTGTTGCCATCAGCGGCTCGAGCATCATACCTTTTTTTACCTGGTTGCATTGTACCCTATTCCCCAATGCAAGTACACTCAGTTTGAAGGCTGTTTATATATTATGCTAGAAGAGAAAAATATTAGAAGGAAAATACAGTACAAAACTCACTATTGGGATTTTAGTTCAATTTCTCAGTTCTGTGGATTCTTGATACGGTTCATATTATTGTAAATAATTGTGGCCAGAATCAGTAGTTTCGTTTTTAAAACGCAGTAACTTTACATTGTTTTTGCGTGTTAAAAGTTGGAGGTACAATTATCTAGTGTCAATTCTCTCCCTATTTACTTCAAACCTTATTTTAAAACTCGAGGTGACTGCTTTTCTTGAAACAAGGGTCACGATTTTGAAGGAAATTAAGTTGCGCAAATGATAAAGGATAGTTAGTTGGCTTCAAATTGAAAAAAAAGGTGCGTATTGAGTGACAACAATGGATGTAACAATTAAAATGGTAAGTTTCCTCTTTCGATTCCATTTTGATTGACACAACAGGCATAAAAATGGACTTTAATAGTTGTAGTTTATCACTAATCATGACTTTGTATCTGGTTATTTCAGAATTTGGTAAATAAAGAGGGTAAAAAAGCTCAGATGACTACTACGATCCGTAAAAAAGGCGAGGAGGAATGGATAAAGGGACGGATTGAGGAGATTGTCAAGAGGATGACAGAAGACGGCCCGAGAGTCCTGAAAATTTGGAATGAGGTACGTAAAACTATGTATATTCCAAATTTAAAGCCTTCCCTAACTTAGAAAAGGACCTAAAGTTGGTTTTGAACTTGATTTTAGTGTCAGCTCGTCAAAAAACTGTTTGCCGACTACTCCGACGTCCTTGTCAGTGTCCAAACAATGACACGGGAGAACCGAGAGCTTCACGCCACCCATCTGAGGGTCGTGCCAGTTCCCGTCATGATCCAAATGGTGCAACAGTACCGGGCGATGGTCGCCGGGGTTGGGGATGCGGCGGAGTTGTTCGCAAACTATTTGAGGGATGAAATCCTCCCAGTTTCTCAAACATTCCTGGAGCTAACTCACCTGTTTGATCCGAAAAATTGCAAAAAGTGGTTACCAATTCCAGCAGAAGACAAGCCGGAAGAACCTGTTGTCAATATCAAATTCTTGAAGGAGGACAGTCGGTAAGTAACTACTTCATTTTCCCATTCAGGAACAACTTTCCTGTTTATTTTAACTTTTATTCTTGTTTTTACAGAATTATACAGCTTCTTAACACCGATATTGAGCATTTGGAAAGTTTATGGAGTAAGATTAACCCCGAGGAGCGACTCAAGGAGACGCTCGCGGAGGCAAAACTACTCTACAACCGTCTCCCAAAAGGGTTCAGGACGGTGGCCTTTAAAGGCGTCAATTAATGGCCAAAATCTAGATATTACCCCCGACTGACTGAAAGACTGGTGCTTATCTTTAATTTTCAAGTATTTATGGGAAGAAAAATGAATTCGGTTACGTTTTCTATTCATTTTTGTTAACTTAAGTTGTAAAAACGTTTTCTCGCATTAATTTAAGTTAGTAAGAAAGTAATCAGGATGTATTCAGTGTTGTTTTGGCTACTTATGTCGTATATCCCATCAATTGTGATTGTTTATGTGAAAAAGTGCCATTTAGTTAATAAATAGTTGAGTTTAACTGACTTTTATTGCGTTTCAAGAGTTAAAAATTAAAAAAAGTTCACTTTTACTTGCGTTTTGATCATCATGATTGTTGTTTTGAAGGGGCGGAAGAAGAGAAGAATCAATCCCCCGTAAAATGAGCAGTGGTGGCCTCATCAGTCGCGCTTTTTGAGGGGATTACCACCAACCCGCTCGGAATGTTCGTTGTGGCAAGTGTGTTTACTGCATTTTGCTAACGGTACTAATTTTCTCGCTCTAAATGACTTTGTGAACGTTTATCTGACAAAAAGTAGATATTTACAGTTGTTTTTTTTAATGAAAATCAGAAAAAAATCCAGCATACAAACTGTTTTTATCACATTTTGCATTGAAATACGTTGGTAGAATAGGATTTAGGTGTAAATACACACATAATTGTTATAAGCTTGATAAGCCATCGCACTGTAGCTCCATAAGGGCGATAAGCAAAAGCAAACATACTTCTCGAACACCAACATGATATTTCACCAATTGCCAAGGTTTAACACGCATTTCACCAGTTTTGGGGCATTTCTGAGATTGGCGGAAGGATCGAGATTTAAACTCCCAATGGTAAATAACAGGTTTGCTACATTTAGCAATGTAAAACCCGTGCAAGCAAATAACTCTTTTTGTTTTGGTGCTTATCTTTATCAAGGTGAACCTTACGAAGCTCAGAAATCCTCCTGGCTTATCGGCAGCTAGCTCATCTATCATAGAAGAGTTTAAAAAGTTGAAGGGATCAGTTCAAAGTGCTTAAAATGTGTTGAAATATTTTGTACAAAAAAAGTGACAAATATCACGTTCTCTCCTCATCATCCGCCCATTTCTAGTTAGGATAATTGTCGTTTCAGCTAGAAAGATTGAAGGTAGCTCACTTACGCAAGAAAAGAGTGTAAACTATCCTTATCTCATAGTTTATCATGTATTTTGTGACGTCTTTGTGATTTTTAGGTCGCTGGAAGGAGACTCATCATAATCATCATCAGTGGGAGTATTTTGAAACCAGACAAGTCAAAATCTCACAAAATGGGGGACCCTCTTATGTAAGCTAATTGTTCATAACCTTTTTGGCTACATTTAGTTGAATTTACAATCAAATTGAATAATTTTCTCCTCTTTTCAGGGATCTGGTTGAGCAGCGCCTCCAAACCAGCCTCTCCCTTGACATGAGTCCGCGTCTCGCCTTGAAATCCTCTCTGCCCTTCACCATCCTCTCTCTGGAGGGTTCCCCCGTGCTCCACCTCTTTGAGATACCTCCCTCCCGAAGCATCTTCGGCTCCAGCCCCGGCTCAAATCCTAAATTCGGTGTGGTGACGCTCAACGGCTGTATCACCGTATACGACACAATGGTGAGCTCCATTTTTGGCTGATGATACACAGCTACCTCTTTCTTAAAGAGGTATGCAAAAAATGTCAAACGTTCGAGTAGCAGACATTCCCCCTGGTCAAACCCGTCCGCAGAAGGCATACTTGCCACACGGGGTCAAGTTGCGTCCCTTACTATTTGCGTCCATATATACTAAATCTTACGTAAAATTTTATTATTTTGACAGACTTTGACACTTTTATTATTTGCGAAATTATTATCTGAAGCTGATTTAGAACATCAAGTGTCAATTAGTGTAAAATAGTTTGAACAGTCAAACATGAAAATTCTGGAGGATTGGATTTAAATTGTCACGGATGATAAATGAACCAACAACATTTCATGGAGGGAATATACTTCGCTGTCTATTTCATTTACAAACGCAAAGGTCACTGATACAACATGCACCATTATATATTTTATTATCACTAATCTGCGCACCATTTGCCTCACGCACCTTTCTGTCTCGATAAAGGAAGACTACTAACATTCAGATTGTTACTCTTCTGTTTAATTCATGTGAATTGCTCTACCAAAACAAAGTGATAGTTGAATCTGAGTCAACCCAGAATGCGTAGAGTTTTTACGCAATGATAATGACTCAAAGTGTTTGGGGCGAAACAAGACAGGCTAGAATTTAATTCTCTGATACAAATTGAATCATGAAATCTCTACAAACGTAAACTACACAATTGTTATTACTTAAATTGATTGGGAGACCGACTTCAAACCAATTACTGAGGTCAACAGCTCCGTGACCTACATTCTGTTGGGCGTATTGTCGCTTTCGTTGTAGTAAGGCGTTTTGGTTTTTATGATTATTGTATGTTGGGTGCAATAACATGCACAATATTGTATGGACGCAAATAGTAAGGGACGCAAGTACAATGGGACGCAACTTGACTCTGTGTGGCAAGTATGACGGGCCGCAAGTACCCTAGACCCCCGCAGAAGGGTCAGTAGCCAGAGCAAAAATCCCGCCCTCGAAAATAAATCCCGCCCCTACATACTATTACCCGTGCTACTCCACTTTTTGCATACATAAAGAGTCTTTCATTCCACTTACGGCGCTTTTATCACTTCTAAACCCCCCTAATTTCCTAATTAAATAGTTATTCCCCCTTCTGTTTTCTTTCCAGTTCAGGAAAATCACTTGGAAGCGGCAAACCACCTTAGAAAAGGTGTCATGGGGAGCTCTTTCCTGGCGGAAGAGTACGTCCTCCTCCAACCCGTCCATAATGGTGCACAGCCGTCAGCAAGGGTTTCATCACATCCTCCCCACCACTACCGACCCCGGAGGGAACGAGCTCCTCTCCTCCGAGACGCACATCGGGTTCTGCAAGCCTTACCTTTGCTCCGACCAATCGGTAATCGTCCCTATCGGCTCCTCCAGCATCGGAATCCACCAGAATACCGACGATTCCTCAATCATCCAGCCCCTCTTCACGTTTCCCACCTCAATCCTCTCCCTGAAGGAAATAGGGAACAAATCCAGCTCAAAGTTTGTGCTCGTCACCACTGAATCCGGGGAGGTGACCGTTGTATCCTGCTCTCCATCCCAGAAATCTTCCGTCCTCGTTTCAAAATTGGTTCTCCCAAAAGTGTCCACCTCACTGGAAGAGCAGCCCCTAGGAACCTGCATTGAGGGACATGGGAGCACGTTCGTAATTGGCTCGAACCTCCGCTACATATTTCTCCTCAAGTTTGACTTAGAATCTACAGATCTCCAGCTGACTTTAACGGGGAAAAAGATTCTCCCCACTGAGGGAATCAGCTGTCTCGCCCTCCGGGAAGGAAATACCATCTTAGGAGCGGGCTGTTTTGACGGAACACTCCGTATTTTCAGTTTCCCTGAGATGAATCAAATTTACCACGTAAATTATCATCATAGTCAGGTAAATTCGGTGCTGTTCCTCAACGAAAAGGTGGACAAAGACGGGAAGTGGTATTTGCTCTGCGGAGCAGCTGACTCTGGCGGCTTGTCGGTGTGGAGCATTCCACATTAAATATATGTAATACACTCCGAGTGACTTACTTTGTTAAAAACTGTTGCAAAATATTTAAGGTGCCTATTTTACATAATAAATCACATAAAAACTTTAATTATTAATTTTTAAACAAACAAAATCATTTATTACCATTGTCAAATTATAATATACAAGATTTATCTCGATTTACTTCATTAAACTCGAAAAACTAAGGTTAAAAACCACTCATTACATGGAAACATCGTATAAATTAATGGATTTAACGACTAAGGACAGAATTATATTAGTCTCGACGCTCAATACTCCTCAAGCAGAGTTAATTGCTGCTACTTCTATGACCAGATCATTTTAGTTCCTAGTTTTCCTAGACACAACTCACAATTTGCTCTACTAATCATGTTAATATTCTAGCTACCAAGGTTAATACGTTAGTCAGTCATTCATCTACACCAATATTTGGTTATTGACCTAATTAAAAGGGGACAACTCGGTGTCCCTCGCTCTTTTGCTGCTGCCATCCATTTGCTAAGCTTTAAATAGTGGTAATTAAGTATTGTAGTCATTTTACACGATGAAAAAATAACAGTTATTTCCTAATTAATTAATTAATTAACAGTTAATCTCTGTATAACATGCTAGCGAAGTCTCCTCCAGTTAGAAATAGATAGAGATACAAAAAAGAACCTCAAAATGAACACGAAAAGTCGGCCGCGCTTCCTCCTCTCTCTCACAAAAGCGTAAATATAGCTGAGTACAATGGAAGGGAAGGATTAATTAATTAAATTAAGTAATTAAATGGCCAAATACACAGTTGCAATACTGATCATTAAGTTTATAACTGATTGAAAAAAAATGGCTGGCTGCTCAGTAACACGTAAATTAACGTTATTTTTAAGAAGAGTTACAAAAAGTAAATAATGTAAATTGAGATGAGTTTTTTTTGGGGGCGGGAGGGGAAGCTCCTTAGAGGATGGTGCAGCGTTTGCGGTTCTTGCCCCGCCCGTTCTTCAGCTGGGGCCTCTCCATTTTTTGGAAGAGGCGGATGATCTTGACCAGCTCGTGGAAGGACTGGTCCACGTTCATCCGGAGCTTGGCACTGCACTCCACGAGCGGAATGCGGAGTTGTTTAGCTAAGTTTTGGGCTTCTTCTCGACCCACCTAAAAAAGGAGGAAATTTTATTTTTAAATGAAATTAAAATGGTTAGACGAGGGTTTTGAGGGGAAATGTAACGTACCACTCGCTGGCTATCCAAATCCGCCTTGTTGGCCACAATGAGCATCGGAAACTCGTCCCGATCTTTGACCCTGAGGATCTGGTGGTAGAACCTCGTGATCTCCTCGAAGGAGGAGCGCTCCGTTACCGAGAAAACTAAGAGGAATCCTTCCCCTGCGCGCATGTACTGCTCCCTCATCGCGCTGAACTCCTCTTGACCAGCGGTGTCCAAAACTGGAGTGAAAAACAATAAAAAACCATTAAAAAACCACTCTTATTTCCCCTAATATTCATTAAAAACCAACTTACTGTCAAGCTTCGCCGGAATATCGTTAATTACACATTGTTTTGTGTAGGAATCCTCAATCGTGGGGTCATAGTCCTGCACAAAATAGCTCTGGAACAAAAAAGAGACAATCATATCCATTTAAAAAACACAATTTATCATTCATCTTGATCAAGATTTCATCTCCTCGTAAACTAAACTGAATTGAATAGGCTAAAAGCTTCACAAGCTGGGCGAATGATCCCTACAAAAACAGAGAGTGTGTCAGAGTCTAGCCTGCTCTTCCTTCTGGTCTCTCAACCCAAACTCCTTATATGGAGCGGATTAACAAGGGCGTTATAGATTTGGACTGAGAGACACAATGGCCAAGAGTCTCCCCTCCCAGTCAATTGTGAGTCATGATGATCATCATCATGAGCTCAAATCCCAAAGCAAACAAACCTCTACATTTTGTAGATGATGACAAACCACCCAAAAATGAATATGATTCACGCCATCTTGACAGCTTTCCCAATTATTCGACACCATTAGCAAATTAATTTGGGAATCATTATAATTATGAGAGCCGCCGAAGTGGTTTTTATTGGGGAAAAAGCATGCCAAAAAATTCGGCCTTGTCTCCCTTTCCTTCGTGATAGAGAGCAGAGCTCTTGCCAACAGGAAACGAGGCGTCGTCTCCCTCCTTTCAACAACAAAACCCGAGAGAAATTGCATCGGATTTAATAGGAAGCTCCCGATTTCTTGAGCAAATCCCTCAAATCAATTGAAAGCTATTAATTGACGATCAATATAGTTTCGCAGTAGCAGCCACCAAACCACAAAATGAACTTGATGATGATGATGATTGTGATAGGAAGCGAGAAAGATGCGTGTTTTAGGCTTTGGAGTAAATATGTATGTATCAACGATTTTGGCGAGGGTCCAACTAGGACACACGCGAATCCTGATCATGATGATTTTGAGCAAGAAGAGGAAGGAAAGAGTTGAATTTCAGTTTATAATTTGTACCCACCACCAAAGAGCATAGTTTAATTGGAAATAAATAAATGAAACAGATGAAAATGGCTTAATTAATTAATTAATTAAAATAAAATAGAATTTTTATAAACGGTAGCGGCGGCGCGTAACTGTTTCCATGTGCCATCCCCTTCCCGCTACCTTCCGCATCTCCCTCTCATACTCAGGGGACCTCTCAATAAACTGTTCCAGGCTCGGGATCAGCTCCCCAATCCTCTCATAATAAATTTTCCCTCTGTAATTTACATCCAATCTGAGGATGACAAGCGTTCTAAGCTTCCCACCCGAAGCCAACCCCTTGAGCAGCTTCAGTGGCAGATCAAAACTCAGCTCCAAGCTGCACAGGTTTGGAAGGTTAATCTTAAAGTCGGGAGGGAGTCCACGGTAAACCATCCTGCATCCAAAGTTGCCCACTGTCACGTGCTTTAGCGTCGAGGAGAAGAGGTGAAGGCTCGAAAAGAGGCGGTAGAAATCCACCACGACGTCTTGACGAATGTACCTCGAATTCTGTGCGGAGACAAAGCCCAAGTTAATCGTGTCGAGAAGGGGAGAAGCTGCCTTCAACAGGGCAAAACTTCCTGAAGGAACGTAAGCTGTGAGCTTCTGGAGGTTGGGAAACTGGTAGGAGGGTTCCCAAGAATGGTCTCCCAAGTTGAGGATCCTCAAAAAGCTCTGGTGTGTACACCACCTCAAAATCCCCATTGGAATGGAGGGCGGAGTGATGCCAGTCACGGTGAACAACTCAAGCTTCATTTTTTGAGCGGGAGGGAAACCCTGCTGCTGATTCTCAAAGACTTGGAGAATACGGTGATCCCCCACTGATCCGACAATCCCACGCCAGTGCAACTCGTCCAGCGTTACACTCAACGATTTTACGTTTGGGAGGTGGAGCAAGTTCTCCCGGAGTTGGGAGCCGAGCTCACTCCAAAAGCGGAGACTGAGGCCTCTTGGCTCAAGGTCCAGGTTGGACAGGAGTAGCTTCACGTACCAAAGCTCGGAGCCCCACCGCTCAAGAAAGGGACTCAGCCCGTGGAAATAAGTGAAGGCATTTGGAGCCACCAAGTAGACACTCCGCCCCACCACCGGGTTTGCCGGGTGGGTTGCAAAAGCGGATGAGAATCCCTCATACTGTTGGAGGGTTTCCAGCTTCACTCCGTAGTCTTCTTTGGAGGGGAGTTCCTCCCCGTTTATGGGTTCCCTCAGGAATTTCAGGAAATGTTTTTGAACCCGCTCTGGATGATTCTCGTATTTCAAATCAATCCCAGCCTTCCACCGCCGGCAGATTAGACGACAAGCCAAGAAAGAGCGTTTTGGAAGCATCCTCATCACAAATGGGATGACCTTTTCAACCCAAAATGAAATCTCCTTTAAAATATGCCCTGAACCAACCTAACTTGAAGTTTAAATGAACCCAAGCTACCTCTTGGAAGAGAAACTCTTTGTTTCTTTGAGGTTTCACACCGTCTTTCCAACTCCTACAAACTTTTCGAACAGCTAAAATGTCCGAATTGCTGAGATAATCCAACAGCTGCTCGAACCAGGGGGAACAACGAGTTGGAGCTAAGGCCCAAGTCTCCTCTTCTGGAGGAGGCGGAGGAGGGCCAGGCCTGGCTACAACTCCTCCACCACTTTCCCCTTCCTTTCTTCTCTTTCTATTTTCCATTCTTCAACCTTTTCTTGCAAATTATCAATATTGTTTAGCAGAAAATCAGAAAGAAACAGCAAATAAATCTCTGTCGCAAAGTGGATAACAACAAAACAAAGAGAAGAAGTAGAGCTCCTCAATCTCCATCTCATCTTCAAACCCACATAACTGAGCCCTCCTCATCTCCAGCCTTTGTACAGATCTTGAGATAGAGGGCTACCAACCTTCTTGGTTTAGTCATGCATGCGCGTAGCGTCTTTGCCTGGATTTTTTTGCATGCAAAATTTATGCAAGGATGATATACATCTGCAGCGAAACTCCTACGCACACTCGCCTTTCCTTGGCGAGAGTGACAAATGGATATGGTTTGTTTGGCTGAATGAACAACTATATTTGGTCATTTCTGCAAAAAATGTGCTGAAATTGACACCTGTTTTTTCCTACTTCAAACTGACTTCCGCTGCTAATGGATTTCTCTTTGAAAGAGTGGAAATTGTGGAGAAGATGACAAGAGAAAACAATCATGTGGGAAGAGAAGCCTCCACTTTCCGGTTTGGAATAGTTTCAACGAGGAAAAGGCGAAATAGAGTGCGGAGGTGTGGAACGAAATGGAGTAGAAGCAGAGCAGAAGAATGTTCCTTCAAAAATGAGAAGGACAATTGAGTAGGAAGCTCTGGAAGTGGATTACTTCAGCCTTTTCTTGAACTCTTGACCTTTATGATTCTTTGTAGTGCAAAAGGCGAAAGAGTAGCAGTTTTTTTAGGAAGCAACTAACTAAAAAGGGGTTTAAATGAGTTACCTGGATGAACTGAATGGTAATCGCGGACTTGCCAACACCTCCACCTCCAACTACCACGATTTTGTGGTTCGATGGACCTCCCCTGCCTGTCATTGCTCTGGATTGAGATTTAAAGGGACGGAGTACTGAAAAGAAAGAAAAATTGTAGTTAAGTTTAGTAAAATATGAGAGGAATCTGTTGCACACAAAAATTGTGAAGATCAACAAGTGTTAAGCTTGGAATATGCTGGAACGACTGCTGATGCTCGACTGCCCGAGTTGCTGGAAGATACCCGGGTTTTATACACCAAAGCAAAGCATCTGCTGCTGGAAAGAGAAGAGTCTTCTTTCCAGCAGCATCACCACCACCGTTCCAACTCTCACCCAAGATCGACATTGGAAAGAAGCTTTGACTCGTAAAAAACTATTATAATTCTCATAATTAAATAATGAATTACCTGTAAAATTCAGTCAAAAGTTCTCCACAACTTTAGCTATACTTTCGTACTTTTGTTAAATTCTAGCACGACTAAAAAAGATGTTCCTGGTTAAAAATTATCTCCTTTTGTCTGCTCCTCTTTTAGCACCGAACACAACGTTTACCACTTTAAAATCTCAGGTTTTGCTCCACTTTCGTCACTAAAAACACTTTCAAAAGCTTCCGAGCTCCTCTCCAACAATTTATCACCTCATTCTTTCCCCACTTGACAGATTCCACTCAACAATCCCGACTTTTCCTGTAATTCCTGGGGATTTGAACAGTTTCAGTTATCCATTTTTGTTTGTAAACTTCACAATTAAATGATAATCCTCCCATTAAAATGACTAAACTGTCCACACCATTCCTCTCTGGCTTTTGAGTCACTCACACTCTGATTGAGAATGTCTCCCAACCTCAATTGTGGGTTGGATGAGTCTCTCGCTAACAAGCGCAAGGAAGCTTCATCGTCAACATAGATAGTTGAGAGTGGATCCCTTTCACTAGCAAATGCATGCATTCTTCTCTCCTTCTTCTTGTTGGTTTTGGTAAGAAAAAATGTGTGTAAATAAATAAAGGAGAGCCTGCCCATGTAATCTAGGCACATGGTTGAGAGACGTGAAGTGAAGAAGGAAGAAGAAGGTGAATGGGATGTGGGCAGAAGGGGAGACGAGATCAGATCACAGAGAGAAACATTGTGTAGGAGATTGGAGCAGCAACAGTTTTCCTATCACAACCGTGCTAAGGAAAAGGTTTCTTTTTCCAAAAAAAGTGAGAGCTGATAGCGTGGACGGAATGGAAAAGCAATCATGATGATGAGTAGTGTTCGAGGAGCTTGGCTTTGGCTTCGGCTTGTCTTCCCCATGTCATGATGTTGCTCACGATGATAATGTAATCAGAAACGGAATCCTGTGACGAGCAACGTGAAAAAGAACTCGAGAAGAGGATGAGGATTGTGAGTGAGTTTGTTTTTCTTTCGTCCCATCATCCTCAGAAAGATGGGCAGACAGGCAGACGAAATCAGAGCAGACGAATATATCGAGATGTGGAATGACCATGACGTTGAGTTGAATGTTGAACACGGAATCTCGAGAGGAGTTGAGGAGTATGAGCTTGAACTCGATTTCTCCTTCCGTTTCCTTCTTTTTGGATGGAATTTTGGGATGTTTAATGCTCGATTGGAAGCCCGATGTAAAAAGGGGGCTTTTGAGAGCCTAAAAATGGGAAGTAGTCTTTGACCCCTGAATGTGTGACACATGAACTCTTCTATTCACACCTCCATTTCAATTTTGATTTAAAAAATTAAAAAATTAAACATTTTAAAATATTATTTATGAAGCGTAGCCCAATAACAGCCAGTCCCTGCTAAATAATATTAGCTTTCGATTATCGTAGCTTTGATTTTGGCGAAGAATAACCTCAACCATGATAATATTCTAAAAGTATACTGAAAAAAGTAAGTACACTCACGAAATGTAGGTGCTTCAGACAACCCTGCTATATGACTATGAGCCTAAGGCTACATAACAAACATGAGCTATTGTGAAACTGGAGCTACCTTTTCGATCTTTGGCTGTTGTTCATTCAGCAACTTGAAAACAGGACGTTCATGTGCTTCGCAAAAGCGTTGTACAACCCCTCAACAAAGTTATCGCTTTGTTTTGTCATCCAATTCCAAAAAGTAGCAATGCGTCAGGCACCCAACAACAGGAAAGTGGTGGCTATATCCATGCATTCACTAATGCGCATGAAGAGTAACGTTATATATTGATTGCGTTATGGAAGATGCTGACGTCCGTAGTTTATATCTATCTGAGTGGAAGGCAATGATTGCAAAACATTTACCTAATCATCATATCACACGTTCCATGAATTTTTACTTCATTTTTATCCATTCAAAACAAATTACAACACAGATTCCAATGCGTTTGAGGTCCAGTCCGATATTGCGTATCAATTATCAAATATGTGCTGGAAGGGGTAATTCGCTACTCATTGTTTCACTGGAGGTGATAATTTATCTCCTTAGATGGGATTATTAATCTGTTAACCATTCAGTCGACAATTTTTAATGAGGACGCTGAAAAGAGGAGCAAAAGCGTTGTACAACTCACTCCTCACCAACAGGAAGGTGGCTGGCTATATCGGTTATGTTCAGAAAAAGTGACACTTTATATTTTGGTAGCGTAGAAATGAAAATTCTACTTTCCACCCGAGTGAGAATGGCCAGGTGGAGAAAACGAGTTGAAAAACCAATTTAATATTCACCTCCAATCATGTTCCTCTCAATCTTGGTGTCAGTGGAGGCTCCCGAGGTGACAAACTGAGTTTCATTCTCAAATATGCGCTATGTTTGAGTGCTGGAGAATGAGAAACAAGGTGCATGAGCAAAAGTATGCTTGCAAGTAAAGAGAGAAAGAGAGATAGAAAATCTTTCTCATGAGAAAGATCCGCGTCCCTTGCAAAACGAAAACAACATGTACATGAGGTCTCGACGCTTGTGGAAACTGCTGTATTCAACTTGCATAAGCCTTTGAAGCCAAATATCCATCTCTCCGTCGTTTCTTCAGAGTTATATAAAGCGCTTAAAATTCACTTTTTGCAAAGCGAAGTCTGGATTGGAAGCAAAATAATAATCGAGAGAAGAGTCGGAATCGCGTGGTGGAAGTGAAACTTAGAAACGGAAACTTGTGTTCAATTGTGTTTTCAGGTCAATAAAAACAATGTAATTTAGTGTAGTTCTCAATGTGCCCCAATTTAGTCTACTGTATAAGACTAAGTCTAGATATTATTAGAAATGCTAACATTTAAATCATAGCAAGTACAACTATACAATTTGATTGTACAACTCCGGTTGGAGATTTTAAATGGTTAATACTACAACAGTTGCAGTTACAGTTTGTGCCCGTTTTCTATAAGTCACGTCCCGCAACGACTGCTAATTTCCTGGATTCTATAAACTCACAACGATCGTGAGCAATGCTACGCGAGGGTAAATAATGAATACGTGTATCAAAATTAGCCAATTCATTTGGGTTCGTCTCAGTATCACTATGAGCTGAAACCTGGAGCATATTTTCGCTCTTTGTTTACTGTGCGTTGCATAGTCTCAGCAATTTGAAAGCAGGACACTCATGAGAATAGCAAAAGCGTTCTGCTTTAGCTAGCAACCTCTCGATTTGATGTCAAATGCTGCCAGTTCCATTGTCATGATGTTTCTGGGCAGCTATTCACATTCCACACACTTTCAACGGTCATGGTGGCGTCACAAATTTAATTGTAGAGTTGTTTGAAAAAGAGTAGCAGAGTGGAGTTTGGAGAAGGAAAAGGCTACATTCCACTAGAGTGAGAAATTCCGGGTAGCTCTCAACGCGGAGAAAACGAGAAATCCCTTCTAATTTAAGACCCAGCTAAACTTCGTTGTGCTTGGAAAAGCGGGCGAAATGATTCCAAACCCTCCTGGCTTTACGGACGATGAAAGGTTTAGTTGTAACAAAGAGAACGTGGGCCGTTTTTAGTACATTTGACAACTCGGCGATTTACATGAGAAGGTTGATTGGACATTCTGGTCCATATCTGGTTTGGATCACAATCCTTCCATTTCAGGTCTTCGCTAAAAGTTGCTAAAGGTCCTACTTGGCACAGTGGTGTTATCTAAGAGTTTCACTTGCTCTAAACTCCATTCAGCAGTCTCCAGGTGGGAGTGTCCAAAGTTGCCCCAGAAATGGGAATCCGACGTCGATTCTCAGATAAGCATTTGAGAATACTAATTTTAAGCAACTTAACAAGCATCAAGTTTTGTGAATCTGGAGTTTGCTGTCCAATTCTATAAACAGGGCACTCCTGAGATGTGTAAAAGCATTGTACAACTCCTCACCAAGCTATCGTTCTATAATTCTCATTGGATGATTCGTGAGATGATCATCGGTGATAAAACCCTGCTTCAAAATATGACATAGAAGCTGATCCACCACCTCTCTGAAGGAATTGGGGATAAATTTACGGGTTCCTACCTTCAAAATCGCGTCACGGGACTCGAGCTTGGAGAAATGTGGAATGGAGAATGCATGACAGGAAAACAGATAGACCTTCTTGGAATATTTACAGCAGAAACATGTATTTTGATTGTTGATTATTCCAAGACAATCCATTCATTCATTTCGATTTAGGGTGAGCATGGACTATCCTTCCGTTATCCTTAGCGGAATTAACTTGCTACTTGAGCATTTTGCTCCTCTTCAATTAACTCTCAAGCCGTGTCATTAAAACTTCATTTCTAATTTCCACTTTTTTCATTTATTCTAAGGAGAAAATACATGTGCCATATTTTATGGGGATTTCACATCAGAAGCTAGAGACTGACAGTTTATCTCCAGTTTACCGACCTGCTTTTCATTATTCCCCACTCCAAACGACCTCACCATTTCCAAAATCACTGAGAGAGTTGCTTTTTACGTTCTAATGCATGGGTTCATTCTCAAATGATTGCTTTCCTTTCCACAGCAGCAAATCCACACTAGTTTCAACATTAAAAGGTCCGTTGGTACATATTTTTGAAATTCATGTGGTTTATCGTAAATGTAAATGCATGAATTTCGGACGCTAGGTCACCCAGACACACACTTCATCCCCATTTTACAATTGTTTCATAATATTATCTTATAAAAATCGGGGCTGTGACGTATCTGAGGAGCAACAGGTTTCCGGAATTTCTGCACTCGTGGGTTAGTTCTAAAAGGTGACCACGCTAAGTTGCTTCAAAAACTCAAATTTGATCTTTCTCACTCATTTCCTGTCTGTGTTATGGTATTTTTATACAGGAAATCGCCCAGGCTATGGAAGAGGAGTCAGGAACTGGAGATGAAACTGGTCGTTGGTGTAACCTGCCCTGATTTTGGTACTAATGTGGTTTTATGGAACATTTTGAGCTATTCAATTTTAGGCATAAGAATGTGGAAGTAGGATCATCATGTAGAAAGTAGTCCCTTGCAAATATTTCATTTCCGTTTAACAGTGAGCTGTTTTAATTGAAAATAACGCACATAATCAATTCCAGTGTAAACTATTTGCATTTTTGTTGGCTACTTTATTACACATATTAAAATAGTTCCTACTGTCCTCTGATGATAATTCTCCAGAATTATAATCACTAGCGATTCGACATTCCCAAGCATACGCGAACATATGAATACGGAAACCCTTGACAAGGCGAAGGAATAGAATAGACTGGAAAGACGACTATCCTCATTCTTCATGACGTGAAGAGGAACCAGAGAAAGTCCAACGACTCCGAGGTGAAGTTGTTTCTTGTGAGCCAATTGGAGACAGCTCAAAACTATTGGAGAATGACCTTCTTCCACTTCCCAATTGCTTGTAAGTCAAGTGGGAATACGAGGAGCCGTCGATTCTTATCTGCATCTGCAAAAAAGGACCACACTGTGGATAATTATCAAGATACGATTAAATTAGCGTAAATAATAATATTTCTGTTCGACCAGAATGTCCTCATATTTGGAGGTGGAGAACGGCTACTCACCACGAGCTCAGAGCAACCCCCTTCAGGGCAGAGTTGCCAGAATAGACGTCAGTCGAGGCGGTGTCCTTCCCGAACGCCATTTCCTCAAAGAGCTCACGGCAAACACCCTCCTGAAGCAACTCCAATAATTTTGGGAAGTTTGAGGGCACATTGGACGCGACCTCGTTGACGTGGCCCCCTGGGAAGCAGAGAGAGCCGTCAAATCTCACTTGCATCTGCAAAAACAGGGGGAAAAGGTAAATATCATCAATATTTTGATGATAAAACGGATAAGATAAGATACAATGATGGTAAATACCAATATTTTTGCTTGCATTGGCAGCGCAAGAACGGTTTCTCATCCCGGCTCCAGAGCATGACATGGGCGGCGTGAAACTTGCATTTCTGCATCACCTCAAAGTCCTCACAGTCGACATACGAGCTGGGCATCCAGGGAACCTTGTGTGTTAATGTTGAGGAGCCCTCCTCCTCCAAAACTTTTGCCTGGTCCATCCTCCTATTGAGTTATCTGAATTCAAAACAAAAACAAGGTAAGTTTGAAGCTAAAACATGATAAATATTGTGTTTACAACTACTTACCTTATGTTTCAAGGATGCACCTCAATCAGGTCTCTATTTCCAGTAGTTTTGATTAGTTTAACTCCCACAATGGCTTAAACATTCGATAGCAAACAAACAAGGAATCTTTCAACAACACGAGCAGCAAAAAACATCAGGTGGTGGTGAGGATGAGAGGATGGCAGGCAACCTAGCTTGTTTTGGTTTGACGTAATTGCGTAGGTACTCAGCAGCTCAATGGGAGAGTGTACTTTCGAGCAGAGCAGAGCACCTGAGCTGTGGTTTACATGTGGCTAAATACAAGAAGGAAGGTACGAGCTGTTTGCTTGGGATAAAGCTAGACTCCTCTTCCATTCTCTGCCGTGTATTTTGCATTTTTGTCTGCCGGTCTCTTCCGAAGGTGGTTTGTGGAGGAAAATGCATGGGAGGAAGCATTGGAACCTGGCACAATTTGGAAGCACTGGATAAACAGTTTGTGCGAA
>JAQGAP010000462.1:0-34542 GCA_034697805.1 Orchesella bifasciata | reverse complement strand
ACATATACCTACATGGCTGAGCAATAACTGATTGCAGTTTGCCCAGTAAGTGGAATTTTATTGAAAGTTGAGAGGAGAAAGGTTCCAAACCAAAAATCTCCAATTCATATGTTTCACAGCTTTTCATTTCATCCTCCCAACCCTGATTTTGCACAGACAAAAAGCCAAAATCTGCACTTATCATAATAGTGAGGGTTTCTAAGACCAAAATCTTGGAATTTTGCCCAGCCAGCTCAAGTAATTTCAACTGCAACACATTTTCATTGATTCAGTACAAATGCTAAAATTAATGATGAATTAGCAACTTGATTCAAAATGAGTGATACAATGCAATATTGTGCATAAGATGAATGAGGCTACATGCAGCTGTGTCTCAAGTTGTGTTGTGTAGGCGTAAGCTGAGTTGTACATTATTTGTGAACAAATTTGCTGAAGTATATTAAAAAGCAGGATGAAAATAGATATAATCTCGAATTCCAGAAAATTTTTACTTGAATTCATCGCCTCATAATCGCAATGTAAAATGGAGCGAATGTATCAAATGAGGCGAGCATTTTAAAAAAGCTGTTTTAATGTTTCCCATCATTATTCCCAAAGAAACCGAAAGTTCCCATTACCACGTATTATTTGTGAATAAAATAAACGGGGTAGTGCTAGTGAGAGCATTCTGCTAGCACTTCTTTATCATACAGAGAAGCTAGACTGCTCAGTTATTTTTTCCCATGGGGCTCCCTTTTTGGTGAGCCATGCACACACATATTGGAAATGGTTGCACGCAAAGTAAGGTGAAATGCTTTCATGCGAGAAAAGTGTTCAAAAAATGACAAATTCGTAGCTTCATGAGTAGAAGCAGCGCGGTGCACACCACATCAATAAATTTCCCCATTAAAGGAATCAGATTTACGCCTCACTGACTTCTCGAAATGTACAGAAAAAGAGTTGGAAGAGAAAAGAGAGAAAGAGAATGAGAGGTACAGATTAATGAACTCCCAAATGAACAGGCACATGGAAAGGATGTAAACTGAAAGACGGAACCCCTTCTTGAAAGGCAAAAAGCTGTATAAAATCCTATTTTCTACACGTGAAATACCATTCCACACTAATAGTACACTAGTACAATAATGGATATTCTAGCTTGGAGATTCTTTCCATTTTCTGGGATCCCGTTTTTACACTTCCACAGAGATATAGATTCCATTATTGATTTCTTTGAAAAACACCACACATAAATATCTCCGCTCTCATTCTTCGTGTTTCATCTCCTTGTTTCATTTGAATACTCATTCCCGGAATACGAAATTACTGTCTTTGGCATTTGGCATCCTCAACGAACGAGCCACAACCTAAATTTCAATGAGATGCTTCAATAATAAATTTTATTACGTTTTGAAAATGTCCCATGTTATCCTTCTTAGTATTCTACGGGCATCAAATATTTTGAAGCGTCTCTTACACCTTTACAAACTTCTATGGTTTCAAAACAACATGCAAATTTCCCTGTTGAAACATGTTTACGTATAATAGACAGGTTAATTTGGTTTAATAATAATAAAATCATGTGACCGCTTTCATACCTCTTACTAAGTGGCTCTGGTTAACAATTTATCTTTCTTAAACAGGTAGTCAGGGGCCATCAAAGCAAATATGGTCTTCAAAACATGATTTCCTTATAAGTAATACCGCCATTTTTGCTAGTAATACATATGTATTGTTAGCTGCACCACTCCTAAAAAATGCACGCTGAACGCGCATGAAGATTAGTAAAGAATGGGAAAGCAACGAGGAGAACGTTATTGCGTACCTCCCCGTGTACACATCATAAGGAAATCTCCCAGGATCTGTCAGTAACAAGAACGGCATTTGTGTGTCGAAAGCACCTTTATATCCAACCGAAGAGGTGGACAGGGATTAAAAATATACTCTGTAGGCACATATTATATCCCATTGAGCCAAAGGAAAATAATATGAACGTATACCACATCAAAGTTTATGGTGGTGAATGTTATGGAGAAGAGTGTGGTAAAATGAAGACGGAAGGAGCGAGGGAAGAATAGAAAAAGGGAAACAAAATCAAATAAAAAACTGCAGAAAAGTACCGAATCAAAGGAAGGAAATCAAGAGAAAAAGTGTACTCCACACATCATAAAGCAATCTTTCTCCATTTACAAATCGATACTTTACTCTCTTTTAAAGCGATATAGCCATATGCGTATAATCGATGTTTGCCTCCTTCTTTGGCGCTGTGCTGGCTGATCAAATACTTTGTCAGAATTTCATAGTACATTAACAGTAACTGCGGGATCCGATGAATTTTATGCGCAAGGTCATTTGAATGAGAAAGCTTTTTCCATATTGTCAGCTGTCATAATCTTTGGAATCCATAGAACGGATTTCAAATAAATACACATCCGTCTTAAATTTCAAACGGGATACAAATTTGATTGGGATGCTATTATATTTCTAAAAATTAATGACCCTCAGCTGGAACAGGAAAGGTTATGTGTGAATGGAATGGAAACGGGTGAATGTGTATGAAAATACTAACCATTTCTACCAGTATGCCCAATAATTGAATATCCTACAAACAAAACATATTTATACACGTTTTCCTTCCAATTCAACGTCTGAAGCATACTGCGAATGCAAAAACATGTCGACATAGAAATTTACACGTGATCCAGTTACAGTTTCGGAAATTGCAAGTTGAGCTTAACATAAAGTTTTCTCTTCAAGGTATAGTACAGGATGCTGGACCAAACAAAACACTACTACTCGTTCTACAATCATGTATGTATGTACGCTGGTCACCCATGCACGCAAAGCTCAATTGTAAGCGTACTCTATAGTTTGACAACGTTCGTGATTTCACAAAATATTGGGACTGCTAATGTCATACATTTCGGGAAATTTTTTGTAAGAGATGAGAAATTTTAATTCACAAGAGATGATCTGTTGAGGTTCATTGTATGAGGCACAAAACTAGTAGGTTCAAGGTTGTTGATAAAGTTTTAACACTAAAGGCTTCTCTTTACATTTACTGGGCGAATTTAAAAGTGTAACGTGCTACGATAAATTCATACTTGTACTGAAATTATTAAAAGCTAAAAGGCCTCAAACGTACTCCGAAGCCTTGATTAAATCGTAACAAAAATCAATATCGTAATGAAACCGTAAGCGTAAATAAAAAAGTAATATTTTTAACGAACAAATATAAACAACTGAATTCTTAGTATAGTACGGTGTTCTGAAATGTCAAAGGTGAATGTGGAAATTCTTAAAACAGCTGCAACCATCATAAAAATATTTTGCGCAAAACAGTCGTTCCAATTAATGTCTCCTTCAATTCGCTTGAGAAGTTTCAATCAAGCAGGAAGGGGTATTGTGTTCTTTTTTTCTTTTTTCAATCACCATTCGGCTTACCTTCGTTTTAGCGTTAGCAGACAAGCGTAAAAAACAACTGGGTTAAGAAACATGAAACTATCTCCTCTTGATCATCAATTCCCAACCCGAGACGATTTTTTGGCAAACAGCGTAGCTGCTTTGAGAATAAAGAATCCCCTTAATAAGAATAGATGTGCCATTTGGGTTAAATGTATCTGACCGGAAATCGGCACAATTGCGAATTATTTTCCGCTTACAAAAAGGTTGTCACCAAAAATATTAAAATTGGACCCAAGCTTTGTAAGCTCAGGGAAACCCGTTCGTAAATAAAGAATTACATAAACATTAGTTGGTTCAGATCCGTTGCAACCCAACACCATCATCACCATGATCCTTTAATACGACTTTTAGCACAGTTGTAATTTAAAGCTGCTTACACTCTTTTTTGTATATATAAGTCTTCACAATAATGCGAGAATTGAAATACAGGGGACAGTTTTAGTTTCCTAATAATGCATTACGAGAAACTGCTATTATCATCGGCTTCACCACCAGACCATCCAGAGCCAGCCACCAGGACGTTTTCCAAAGAAAATACAACTTTTGTATCTCATCTCCAAACTTATATACATTCGAGAATAGTTACATTCATCCTGCACTAGTTTATAGTGGTCCCATTGCCTATTACTCTGCTAATGCGATCAACATTTTGTAACTCCTACTATATATTACACTCATCCAACTCTTTCCTGCAACAGCGTCTACATGACACAGTTCAATTGAAGGTACTTCTTACTTCTTGCGAGAGAGCGGTCCAAGAAACCCTCTGCACACAACTACTGCTAGCGCGGCTACCAACATAACATTATTGTTACATCTTTTTACTTCCGTGGGAGTGAATGAAAGTTTTCGTACTTTTACGGTTATCTTCATAAATGTACATCTCGTATATATTCTTCGTCATGATGACGTTTTGTGTTCAGCTCCAAGAAGCATAGTAACAATTTGGGAACTTTGCCAAGAGAAATGAACTAGGAAAATCCACTGAGGATGCTCCCTTTTTGCCTGAATGAGTTAAGGGACACTAGAGTCTTGTTTCTCCATGCCCTCTCTTTCTCTTTCATTCTTTGTCCATTTTTTTCTTGCTCCTCAACATCTAGTCCAAGTAATGCTTTAGCCACTGCTAAAACTGCACAATTTTGCTATTGTACATGCACAATATTACTCCGCATCCACACAGTCTTCAACCTCAATAGCTACCCTTGAATTGTCACTATGGAAAGGGAAAAATAAACGGTTGTGACAAAAACTGCTTTGGAAACTTGGACATAACTACTTCTTTTACTTTGATTACTTTTTTCTTGCTTTTTGTTTCATAATATCAGTTATGTTTAGTGAGAGAGGAAGCTATGATTTTTTCTACAGCAAAATCCCAAAATTTGATGAGGGCTCACAAAAATTGAGAGAAGGAGACGCTTAAAATTCAATTCTACAGGAATTTTTCATACGTTTACATTTAGTGCTACTAACAGTCGTTTCATAGTATACCATCAACTAAAGTAGAATAGAAATGCAGTTTGTGAGTTTATGTATGATGAGAAAAGCAATGTTGCAACGAGCTGAAAAAAAGGAAAAAAATATATGAAATTTTACTTTCTTTTCATGACTTTGTCATAGATAAATAAGAATACAAAGTTGCAACCGTATATGTACATCAGTAATTCACAAACTTTGAAGGATTTTGGCGTATAAAACAAGTGAAGGATGTAGAATAAATGGAACCGAGCTCAGTGGGTGATTACCGGAGAACTCCACCAGCAGGCCTTGCCTTGCTATTTCTGACTTTCTCCATTTTTTCTAAATTCTAAACTCCGAAATATGACCTTAACAATGTGAGCAGACAAGCAGTTGCTTACAACAGGAAGTAACCATAACATTGCAACTGACAAATAGAATTTCGCGCGTGAGCAAAAAATTCATCAAATTTTTTAAAACGACTGCTCTTCTCTTTCTGTCACTTTAACACTCCTCTGCATTCATTACGCACGAAAACTCAGACCAATTAAACGGATATTCGAAGAATGGTTTTTAAAAAATGGGAAAAAGTGGGAAAAAACTCTTAGCTTGACGGATTTGCTAAGCTAAAAAAGTATACAAGAAGAGACTACTTTAGCAAAGCACAATAACTTTAAAACCATGAAGAAACAAATATCGTTAGGAGCAGCAAAGAATTAGAAAATCTGCCTCCATCCTTGTAAGACTATGGGGATAAATACATGTTCATCTAAGCAGTGAATAATCTAGCAAGAAAACAGTTAAGGAAACGATCCACAGTTTTCAAAAGATAATGCTACGTATAATATTACAAGCCCAACTACCTCGTCCTTACGCTACACTCCGAGTGTTTGACCAACACGATATAATTTAAGAGTTGCTTCTAGAACGAGACGATAAATGTGATGGAGATATGGAGTTATGCACTACTCAAGACTCTCTTTTCATTTTCCCCAGCCACTGCAACCAGTATTAGAAGCACACATACATACATATTTACAACAGCAAGAGAGTTCTACTAAACACGAGTTCTCTCCCATAAAACCTAACACCATCATCAGAAAGCACGTACTCGAAACGCATGCAAATATGCAAGCATAATCTATGTATAGACTACAGCAACAATATAATAATGCCATTCCACGTCGAGAGAGCATTCTGCAAACGACAATAAAGCAGAAGGAAAGCAAACACTTGAGACATCTAATTAAGCATCATTTAAAAAGTGAAGACTGAGAAAAATTGGTGTAATTAAGCTGTAATACGGGCGCGTCCATCTCCATCCTTGCATACACCATCAAGGTTATACTATACTTCAAACACTTGAAGTGTTTTGTTCTCCCGAATCTGAGAGAGAGTATCAAACACATATTTTTTGAAACTGGGTGCTTGTGTATAAAACTCCATGATAATATATACATTAGACATCGTGGCATATTTGTTTTTCTAACATAAATTTTTTGGAGAAGAGAGAAAAAATGTTTTTCTAAACTACTTAAAGCCTTCAAGTAATTTTTCAAACGTTGCTATGCATAAGGGAAAGCATCAAAGAGTAACTTTTTTTCATGCTTCTCTGAATCCCACAAAGAAAAATCCTGCTTGTACTGCTCTCCAAGCTCTATTCTTGGGCCCAGAAAGGGATCAATGATCAATGCCAAAAGCTTTGAGCATATTTTGGTGGAGTTTTGTGAGATTTATGTTTGAGTGACATTTGTAAGGGATTAGAGTGGGATTGCTGATTCAGGAGAGGCTAGGGTAAACACCCTATTTTCTTTTTTGCATTCAGTATAAATCAATTTAAAGTAGATGCTACAAAGATGTAGATGTATAAACTCACATTTGGCGAATCAAAAGTTTGCTCGTATAGCAATAATTTTAGTGAGCCTTCCAAATAGAATTGAAGTTGTCATGTGTCTATTTATTTATTGTCTATTTCACTGACTGACGTTCTATTTGCAAGCAAACAAAATTGCAACCCTGGCATATATATAAGCCAATATAATGTGTACTTCTTTTTTAAATAAATAAAAAATCATCCCACTAAAAGAAAATCAGCAACAAACGTTATATTTATTCTATCATGGTTGAAAGTACAACTTTTTATCACACTGATTATTGATTTGAAATGCTTCTTTCACTTCCCAAGACACCAATAACAATAAATTTCACTCTTCTGTCCAACAGTTACGCTTTTATACTTTCAAACTTGTGAAAGTGGGCTTTGACAACCAATATGGATCACGTCGCTCTCACCGTGTATGAAAGACAATGTGATTATGACATGAGTTTTGTGGCAACCAGTATCTCCAAACAAATTTGACGTGGTATTGAAATAAATCGATGGAAATGGATAAATGCTAGCCTCAGTAGGGATTTGGATTTGTCAACCAAAGTTCAAAACTTTGGAACACCACAGACATCTAATGCCATCAAAAATGTTGTTTTTGCAAAGATATTCAAAGAGAAAAAATACATATTTCAATTGAAATGTTGTTTTTTGACACACCACGTCATAGAAAATTCACCTTTTCAAACAGCTGCCCCCAACTACCCTGATAGCAAAGTAAGAAAAATAAAGATTGTTATGAATGACGATGGGGGAAGATTCTCAAAAATCAACATTGATTATGCATGGATCTTGCTTTTCATATCTGGTTTGAAGCTCACAAAAACACATTATGATTTGCGTCACTTCTGTGTCTTGATATTCTTAGGTTTCTGTGAAGAGTTCATAGTTGACTGGAAAAGAAAACATGATGGTGTCCTACAGCCGAAGATTCGGCAAAACGAAAACAAGGAGGTGTCTACTTATCTTTTCTATTTATACCATTCGTGGACAAGGCCATCAGAAAAAACATCCAACCTGATTGACACATGACGCATGACTGAACAAATAACATGGTGCGCAAAAAGTAAGACGAAGAACCACGGAGAATGTTTCCCCACGTTAAAGCCTTAGTAAAGATATTGTTTTCTAATCTACATAAACCATTATGTTTTATAATGTTTCATGTGAAGGGATAGTGGGCGTATTGTTGAATAACACAATACGACTTTTCCAAAATACCAAATGTATAATTTATCATACTAATTAACAAATTAACAGAAGCCTCATGTAATAACAACCTTATTGTATTCAAACTAGCTCATAATGAGTAATGTTATGTGAAATGTTTACATTCATTTGTTTCCAAAAAACAATAGCGAGTCCAAGTAAAGTTAAACTTTCATTCGACATTTGCTAGTCATCTTAGTTCGTAATAGCAAATTATCGCATTCATAAGTTATCGAGAAATTTCTATCAGTTATGAAATATTATTAAATAATGCAATGAGTCCATCTGCAGCTCACTTTGAGCAGAGAACAACGGATTTAGACGGATTGTTTTAGCTCGAGAAAACTGTATTCAATTGAGAACGGTTATTACATAAAGTAATTTAGACATCCTAGCATCCTTAACTGTATTTCATGAATAGACAACTAATGAAAACCTCAACTTTTTAGAAACTTACAGACGTGTTCAGTATGATCAGGAATATGATTAAAGTAAACAACTGACATTGTCATGTAATACACTTCTCCAGCTTCATGTTCCGAAATTACAGAATAAAATGATGAGCCACGAGCAGCTTCTCGGTTACATTCTACTATTTTACCACATATAAGCCGTTTTTATATAATACATAGACATATAGTTGTTTTATGTATGCATGTACCTACATAGTTATTTCTTCGGACTGTTTCGCATGCCTATAAGCAGGTACACATGGAATGTGCAATGTAGCCTATAAATATAATGTGGCAGCTCATCATTCCACCTCAATTCATCCATCCCTCTTCCTTTTCACCACTTCTGATTGCATTTATGTGTCCTTTGTTTGCTTAAGAACGTCATGTTACTTCCGCGCAACTGACTATATAGACATAGTAGACCAAGCTTACGCTTTGATGTTATATTCTCAATACAATGCAACATCCAGAGCACCCCTTACGAGACTACTGGAGATGTAGACTCTGATTGCAAAAAGACATATATTTATTTGCACAAGTTTAAAAAATACAGGAGTTTTTTTCTCTATTACATCACTACTCTTTCGTCAGCAGACTGTTGTTGTCAGGCTGTGGAAGAAATGCTCCGAATCTTGGTTACTACTTTATTTCTGTACTTAAAGCTCCACGGCAAACAAAGAATACATTCATACAAACTTAATAATCTATTTAATGTGCGAATTTCGTTCGATTCGTTGCTCATTTAGAACACTGCGCATGAAGTGAAGGTTTCGGGCTAGATGTTGACTCAGCCGAAAACTCAAATAATGTTCAATGTTGGATCAAACAACGTAACATTTAATTCTTGTCCAGATAAATGATGGCTTCTTAATTCGTCAATTTTGCTTGAAACGTGTACCTGAAAAGTATTAGCTGAATGCTGTAGGACATAACTTTTCATATAACATTCTCCTGCTGCTGCGATTTAGTTGCTTCCAGAATATTCAGCGAACAACAGCTAACTTGCTAATGTTTACAAATATGAAGCATCAAAATTAGGCCAGAAATTCGAGTACAATGATTCGGCAAATCGAGTCAACACTATACGAATTATTATGCAAAAGTCTGTTTATTTACCATTTATGATACATTGGCAAAGAATCTCCATCGCGTCTCTATTTTGTAAATAGGAAAGCAGTTTGTTATGGACAAACTTTTGAAAATGCTTTCTCTGATTTCGCTTTGTATATTCTGGGCATATGCAAATATTTGCGGAATATATTAACAGTAAAAGGAAACTTTTAACACTTGCAAAGTGACTTAAGAATGAACTAAAACTTTTGCAACTTCGACGATCCAAATATAGTTTTTCTATTTTGAAATACTGAGTAGCAATAGCAGATTGAAGCTAATGGATTTTGTATGGAAAACGAATAACACATAAGAACTAGCTTATGCTGCAAAGTTGTAGGTTTTCAATCTTAGACTGTTATTGTGAGTGAGTTATCTCAAACATGAGTTATCCATAATGAGATAGAATAATACCTCGACACATTTCCACTCACATTAACATTTTTGCTTTGACTTCGTGTTGTATTATACGAGTACCAAGTTCATTGTCACAAGAGAATGGAGGGATAAAGTTTCTATGATAATTTAACAATGCATCGCTCGCTAAATGAAAACAAAAAGACCTTCAATCTAGTTTCAGTGACAAATGGTATGTACACGCAACGCTACAAATCTCATATTTTTTCTACTTAACGATATGCTTTCAAGCTCTTGGGTTAAATACGTCCATGCTTTTACTTTAAAGGCTACTTGAAAGTAAACCGAAATAACAAACAAGCCTAATATAAAAACAAATTTCGTCACAAATGAAATATTCAGAATCAGACCCGCACGGTAATTCAAGAAACAATGAAAAAACAAGGGAACAATTACATACTAAAAAGTAAAAAGGAAGGATGTCAAGTTCAAAGACAAACAATCAGATCAGGTACTCGTAACTGCGTGGTTCTCTCCTCTCAGCATGTCAAGAGTGGACTAATAAAGTGCTCACAATAAAAGTCTGGTTTAAGAGGCTCGTAAGTTCACTAGCATGCTGATTCTTATGCAAACTGGAGTATTTCTTGAAAAGGCCTGGTTTTTTGTACTAACTCCACATTTCCATTTTATGACCACGTTCATTTCACAAAAAATTACATTGTGTAGTAAACCCCGTTTCTATTTATGTGTAGCCAGCAAGTATCCCACCATAGCGAGGGAGCGAGTTTGTTTAGATTCCAACAAAAAACGTATGTTCCCTTACAGCTAACAAAGCACATAAAAATTGACAATATAAAATCATCATCCTCAATGGAAAATGATTGTCCACATGTAAGCTAGGAAAGGGTTTAGTACCGGCAGTAAACATAAAATTTGTACGGTGATGCATGCATATGCATGCATCCTTAAAATTCAGCACTGTTCAAACGATCCCAGCAGCACAGCACAACAGTTTCCCTAGCAAAAGGAAGGAATGTCCATGAGATGATATGATGATGAGAGAGAAGCCTACACTCAAGTCCCCGTATACTTAGGAATGTATACAAACTGGCGTACATAGGATGGCTTCCTCCATTGTTGGCGATGAACACCAGATATCCTCCATGATGGTGTTGTCTACTACCATATTTATACTGTCGTAGAGCCTAGTCATTTCAAATGATTATGCTTGCATATTTACTATTACGGCATGAATGCCGAGTTTCCCCCATAAACTTCCTATTTGCAGTGGTAGTCACTAGTTGCCCTAGTTCCATAACACATAAAGTGTCTAAGGACGGAGGATACCGACACCAGTTCTCTATTATTCCTTTCAATTTTATACCGACTCATAATATTACTTTTCACCTTCTTTCTCCGGCTCCCCATCTCCATCAAAACTTAATACCTCCATCCTCATTGAAACTATTCACATATACCTGTCAGTGTGAACTTTAATGGAACGACCATAAACTATCTCCAGAAAAAATTGATACATGGCGAATATACTCATAGGGACGGAAAACCTTTGAAATGCAATTTCGGAAACTATTTTAATTTGTATACAATTAGCAGCCATAAAACAGCTCCCATTAGATATTAGTTCTACGCAGTTTCACCAAAGTGTTACAAGGCGGTATTAAACAAGAAACTGTTGGAAATGGGGAATGGCAAAAAAAAATCCTCAAAACTTCGGTATACTTATTGCTTTCTCCTTGTTGCAACTCCATGTCATTCATGACAAACGATTTGGCTGCTAACTTTACTAAAAGATTGTCGTTGCTTGAAGTGCCTCAACTAATTATAAGGATTCCTGAAACTAATTATGCAAAATGTAAAGCAGCAACAACACCTACTGCTCACCTGGTGTAGAGATTAATCGTTATCGTTATAATCAAAAAGGAATACCACTGTGCAATTTCACCACAGTCTTCGCTACCCTGAACTGTGAGGGAATAAGCACGGTTGTGACATATTAATTTAAAACAAAGTATTATTACAAACGTTTCCCCTTTGAAACCAGAAAGGTGTCGCAAGAGCAGCATAAAGTTGCAAATGCCAAATGTGTTTTTGAAAAAGTTCAGTCGTACTGGTTATTATAATTTATAATTAATTCAGACTTTTTTTATGTAGAGTTGAAATTGCAAACCAAATTTACTACTTTTTCGAAGAAATTATTAATTTGGAATTTCACTTACAGACTTAAGTACTGTTTTGCGATCAGTTTCTAACAAATTCAAAGAAAAAATAAACTTAAAGTGGAAAAATTGTAGGAAGAATTCAAGGGCAAAAGAGCAAAGACTTTTCCCGTGAGTTTTATGGCTTTCATCTTTCCTCCGAAACCTTTTGATAAAATAGCGGAAAAGTGGAGATTGAATGAGGAGATTTTTTACTAACTCACAATTTAAAATATACAGTAAATAGAGGAACACTTAAGTGCTACATTCTTCATCCACTCCATTTTCCGTTGAACTATCACATTTCAGTTTCTCACACAGTGTACTTCTCTACTGCTCCATAGGAAGTCTAAGAGTTATGATGAGAAGTAATAAAATTAAAACCCATTTTTGTTTCCCCGTCGTAATACTTTAATTTTATATTTTTGTGCGCAAGCTTGTCCCTAATAAAACACAGGACACGACTCCACTTTGAATATATGTTTGAGTCATAGAAGTTGAGTGATGGGGATGACGATGCTATGCAATAAAATAACAAGAAAGGAGGGAGGATATAGTTACCAGCGTTTATTATATATTTATGCTTCGACTTAAAGCAAGACACATTTACGAATGAACATTGTACCCATCACAAAAAGCATAGATGCATGATATCTGCCTACACAAAAGTTTTCACTCCACTTTCACTGTTTGCAATGCCACAACACCACCAGTTAGTAGGGAGACGACGAAGGCAGCATTTTTAAAAAGAAGAATGAAGATATCTTAGCGGAGGGCATGGACGGGCACATGCAAATACATAAACGGAAGTAAAAGCCGCTTTTACAGCCTGCCTGCGTGCCTCCACATCACAAAAAACAAGCTAAGCTCATATGTATCACACAGACTTTTGCTACATCGTGATGGCTACAACACAACATTATTTCACTAGTGCCACCACCCTCGTCGTTTGTTGTCGTGGCTGTCGTTTACCAAGGGTGTATAAGTATGTAATAATAACAATAACACATAGACAATGTCATGCCCACGCTCAACTTTATTATGCATAATACAACTAGCCATTTCCATCCACATTCTCATAATATTCCCAGCTACAAAAGGATGAAATAAGAATATACCTAAAATGTCTTGAACCATTTCTTCCTCTTTTTTTGCATCTTGGAGAAAAGGAGAGTGCGAGTTGTGGAGAGAAAGAAAGGAGTGGGTTGTGTGTACCAAAAACACAATGATTCCTCTTCTCTCCGCTCCGTCTTTCCTACTTTTCCGTGAGATATATTGCAGTTGTCAAAACGGTGTTCTAAAACTGTCAATTTTCAGTTTAAAAGTAAAGAGGTAAAAATAATGTCGTTGTCAAAAAATTTGTGACTCAATACTCCGCTACTTGAAGAAGCTTAGACTTTAAGTCGAACCATATACGGAGTCACACACACAGCCACATTAATGTGGTCCTTGTGTACATGTCTTTTTTGTCATGTCTAATATAATCGAGTCACTGAGCTGCTCCTGCTGCTACTGCTTACTGCTCACTTTCATTTTCA
This sequence comes from Orchesella bifasciata, assembly GCA_034697805.1. Lineage (NCBI taxonomy): Eukaryota > Metazoa > Arthropoda > Collembola > Entomobryomorpha > Orchesellidae > Orchesella > Orchesella bifasciata. The sequence continues at coordinate 20,876 of JAQGAP010000462.1, read as the reverse complement.
AAAGAAATTGGGAGCTAGATCTGGATGGGTGCTTTATAGAGCGACCGTCACCAAAGCCAAGCGTTTCGATTGCAATATACCAAAAGTCTCTCGGGCCAAGAGGAAGCTCAGCTCACACATGGTAAATGAAACTTTCGTCTGTTCACGTGAGGAGCATTGCAGCTTTAACGTATTTCGGTTGAAATTGGAAAATAATTTTTTTTTCTATGTGACCTTTAACCAATGATATAGCTTTACAACCTCCCACACAACCCGGAGTTCATTATATACATGCTTCGAGAAGAACATGGTTCTTGAAGCCAGAGGCCATTTTTGTAATAACCTTATCGAGATCGTGAAATATGTTCCCCCATTGATGCTCACTACGATCACTGCTACACTCTCAACTTCCAAGATTTTGGCCTCCAGATATTTTCATGAACCGCAAACGATGCGACATCCAAAATCATATGGAGTGAACATAACATGAAACACCAACTAGGTTGTAATCGCTACTTCAACTTGTATCCTATAATTTATGTACCACAATCTATATTCCCCATATTATATTTGAAGTTCCAGGATTTTATCATGTATATTCTTGGAAATTTGGAAGATTCCAGTTGGGATGAGAATCCATTAGCCATAAGATAAACACAAGTTGTATTTTTTGGTATCGGTGATAGCTTTTCATCCACAAACATCATTCCAAAATTGAAATTAAGGTGATATGATGATAGGGAACTGGGTGGTTTGAGCCAACATTCAAATTTTAACAACTGCCTTTCCACTGAACCGTTTTTGAGATAAGGAGAGTGATATATTCAGACGCATGCAAGAGTCAAGTCAGCTCCATGAGGAAACTTCACTTTACATAAAAGATGGAAAGTTACCAAAAACAAATCTTGGTTCTACCAACAAACTTTATGCAATTTCATGATAGGATGTGTAACTCTTTCCAAGAATAATTGTAGGATGGGCTGGGTAAAAATAGTGTTCTAAGTGAGAAAACATAAAGAATTGAAGTTCAGAGTAAAGAGGTGCTTCCTTCTCCCACCACCTCTCGACTTTTCTCTTCTTCTTTCCCTCTCAAAGTTTGGAGCTGCTGCAAGCTCCATATGAATGGTTGTGCTGTATGAGAGTACACACTCATATTTCATTTTGTATCTTGATTTCAGATACTGACTTATGTAACATTACATGCCTCATCGACCTTTGGCTACTGTTTTGTTCTACAATGATCATGATCATACTGTGTAAGTTATGACTGTGGCTATACCCTATCTGCCCAAAAGTGAAGGAGTCTTAAGGAGTTTTGGGAAACGGATGTGAACGGAGAAAGCTCTTCTGCCACAGCCAGGCATCTAACTCATTCAATACAATGCAACACGCTTCCTATGCCCTGTACCATCAACGAAAAGTGTATGAAATGGAAGGTAATCTTGAAATGAAATGGGTGTAGTTTTTTATCTTCCCTAGAGAAATGACAACAATTTCGTGTCCTCTCGGCATAGCATGTAATTATTCAAAATTTGAAATATGCTGGCACTTTTGTAATTGATGGCGGGCAAGATGAATGTCCTCGTTGGTTCATAGAGTCGACGTCATTGAAATGATAAAGGTTTTTCCGTTCAGTGAAAGTATAGACTTGTACTGAAGCTACTTCATGGGTCCTATTTCAGCTTCACCGCCGCTGTCGACGACATGTAACAGTTGTTGTAAGCTTTATTTCTTTCCACTTTTTGTTACGCAGTTATAGTTTGGAGTGAACTCTTCATACAATATTTCAACATTTTCAACTATTATAAGGTGAACAACTATTTGGCTGGAGATGAGAGATGAGCGAGAGAGGAAACGGAGTGCAGTGGCAATATGGGTAACGGCGAAAACTGTTTTCTCTCTTGTTGGCACAAGTACAGAGAGAGAGAGAGAAGCGAGATATAAGCACAAAGGAAAAAGCAAACTTCCTCCGTGAAAAGACTCATCATGAAAAAAGGGATGTGAATATGTCAAAGAAAAATATTGTGTGGGTAACTGTCTGTGCTCAGTTCAAATGCTAAACATTCAGTACACTGTAGTATAATATGCCATCCGCTTCCCAACGACCACGACGTCCATGACGACATACAGAGATAATTCTTGCATTTCAATGTGCTTCTCTTTAACCAACATACACAGAAAAGTGTGTAGCTGAATGAATGGATGTGAGTTGAAAATGGGCTCATAACTGATATAGGAAGCACTTCAAACAAGTTGAGAATCATGTTGAGAATTAAAGTGCGTGCTCATGCATTCTTCCCTTATATTTGCGAAGCAGGAAAAAAATATTTTTAGTATAAAAGTTCTTTGCTTTGCTAGACAGCCAATGGATTTTTTTTTGCTTTAGCAGCTCAGCTCCATTTTCCCGGCTTGGTCGGTGTTGATACTAATTAAAGCCGGTTTTTATAAACTAGTCTCAATGGATCAAACAGACTGTGTAGATATTTTACTTGAAATGACTAATTCACTAAAAGTCTAATTAAAAACAGATATATTGTTTTGGCAAAGTAGTCAGGGGGCGAAATGTTTAAACCATCTGTGAAATTTCGAACACGGAAAACAGCAAAAAAAAGTCTGATGATAATGAGACATGCTACTAAAAATATCTACGATATTCTAAATTGTACAGCACTAACTAACCAAATCCGATCGCTTTTGATGTCTGAAAACAAACATATGACATTTGTACACGAGACGAAGTTGACATCATAATCCAGGATGTGCTGTCGTGTTTGATTAATATATTTTCAGTTAGTTAAACGAGGACTTCGATAGCAGAAACACATTGTATTTGAGCTCAAAACAAACAGAATAATGATTGAACTAGGAATTATCAGAAAAATAACGACGGTTCCGTGTATTTTAAAAGAACACTATAGGACTTGTAGCAATTTTTAATAACCCCATTTATTCACGATGTGGGATGTTTCTGAAAAGGATACGACATGTCTTCATAAAAAGCTTCGGCTGTACATTTAACTATGCAAGATTTTTTCGTAATATGCCAGTAATGCGCTCTAAGTAAATACTACGGCGAAAACAACTAACAAATAATGACTAATTGTCGGTAATAATGTTACCTGTTTTTTAAATACGGGAAATCCAAGTTCAGTGCCAAAGTTCCGAAAAGTTTCCTATCACTTAAGGATCAATACCTATAAATAAAAGAAAAAACACTGCATGTACATCTGTATTAAATGTGTAAATCGTCATAAATTTAACTAACAATCGTAAAGTTAAATGAGAAGTAGTAACACTTGCCACACCAATATTAATATCGTATATCTTAGATTAGCCATTCACTATCATTTCTGCGAATGGTAACAGTGCGTAAATAAAGGTGCAATTTTGTTAGTGTATGTACTTATGTGGGATAGAATACAAGAAATTTTCACATCAGCATATCTATGCATGCATATCTAATTTAAAGTAAGAATATACTAGAGTGCGTCTGGGTACGTTTGTTTACTGATGGTTGGAGGAATGTCTAAGCCGTAATTTCTAGTTTCCTGAATAAAGTTTTAGGCCCAACCAAGTTTTCCAGTTAGCTCACTCATTCCCACAGTTAGTCGTAGACGAAGTTGCATAATTTGGAGTGCGAACTGTAGTACAAGAAGTAGGCGTCAAATTCGTTTAAAAAATCCATGATGGAAGCAGTCTTGTAACAGGACTCACCTCCATTCACAGCATAGATGTTGAGATCAAGATGATACTAGGATAACTATCAACACACAAAGACCGAATATGCAGCGCAGCGGTTACTCGTCTATGAAGAAGACCTTGGCAATTCTCACTTGAGCACGACAGGGTGAAAATGCCAACGAAATATATTTGTTTTTATAACATACCTACTTACATTTGGTTGTTTATAACTTGCTTAAAATTATGTACATGGCTGCGAAAGTTCTGTTGTTCGAAATGTGAGTTTCCGGGGTGTATTTTGGGATATATATTTCACTGCCATTTTTTAATTTGTCAATGTGGGATTTGCCACCCTGCTCCAGCATCGTTTACGGTCGCGTAAGGTGAGAAGATGAAATCAGAAGTTTCCTTCACAGCCTGAATATTTATTACATAACTTAAGTACGTACGCAGTAGAATGCGACTCCGTACTCTTCAGATTCTGAAGTGACATAGGCAAACAACTCCCACCATCTTTGTGCACTGGCATCATTGAACCACGGAAAGTAAAAAGTTTCCAGTGCAGAGTGAAATAGCCAAAAGCATTTCTTAAATACGGAAACTCTTGAAAGAGCTTTCCTTAACATCGAGAATTACTGCTGAAATCTTCATTCTGCATCAGAATACGCTTTTAATCAAGTTTTTAATTAAACTTTCCGTTTTCAAAACCTGTACACCTACGCAGGCTCCCAAAGTTTTGTGAATGAAATCGACTTACGGTAAACTAATCACATAACACATAAACTCCAACTTTATTTAAACCTCACAAAGCAAATTTGCAGTTAAAAAGATGGAGCAACGGTAAACAATTTAATTAACCTAAGTTGACCTTTTAAACATGGAGCTTCGTTTCATTAAGCGACTAAAATAATGGTCAATTGCAGGCCAATTATCTTCAGCCTCCATTTTTATCATTCTATTGAGATATGATGATAATAGGCCACCGATACAAATCTTTTCACAAAAAATTTTTGTGTCGTATTCTTGTGAGACCAGCTCTTTGATTGGAAACCGTAGGATCATTTTACTAATTAGGTGTATCACAGAGAACTGAAAGGAGTTTTCATCTAATTATCAAAATATTTTGGACTTTTTACTTTTCCATACTGAACAAGCCACATTTTCCATCACGCTTGATTTTGATTCGTGACAGTAATATGAGAATGAATACAAAAGCATTTGAAATATTTCGACATGTTTTTATATTTTGCCAAATGAGCATCAACTTTTCTCGGAATTGTAACATATTCACCACGTTATTTTCCATCTTTCCCATTTCACATGTTGGTTCTTAATTTCCAGCTACAGCTAATTCATTTCATTACAAAGCTTATAGAATACTTGCATGAATTTTCACAATAATCTGCCTATTACTGACTTGTCAACCTTCACAAATTTCAACCCACCCAACATACCGCAAGCATTATGTAAAATTAAACTGTGTGAATGTGATGAATCAGTGTAGTGAAATACAGACAACCTATCACACACTATCACCACCAACCGCCATTCATTTCCCACTTTCACAAGCCCCAGTACATCTGCCAAGCTCTGAGTAAGATTCGTTCTGTTCTGGAAACCATACAATTGTTGATGGTGTTCCCTCTCACACTCAGATCAAAGGAAACGATCGGTCTTTCATCCTCCATTTTCGGTTTTCATCAGTGAATGTTTTCACGCTTGTGTTTGTTCTCTCCACTTTCACTCAGTCCCTTGCTTCATTTCAAAGTTTGTTCATAATACAATGTCTCCACACTCTTAGCACAACTATATCAAAAGTTTTAAACCCACCTAGATTTTCAAAAAACAAACAATAATATGCCAATTGCAGGAATGCAGTATTAACTGAAACCCCACACCATTGATTTGGACCTCTGCGTGGTCATTATCATGGTGTGTGAGTGATCAGCTAGAACTGATAACATTATATATGTGGGCGTACAATGACACACAAAGGAGACAGCTATGCGACAACCCGCATAAGATATTTCGCAAGTTTTCACTCAAGAATTGAAGTTATGAGCGATAAGTCTGTTTAGGACTTTTACGCTCGTAGTCGTTATCATTACAATTCAGCTGAAAAGGTGGATAATTCCTGTGAATGGAATGGAGGAGGAGGGAGCCGAGGATCCTGGATAAATCCATAAATATCTTGGTATGCACAATATTCGAATCCTGCCATGTCTCCTCGCATTACGTATTCATATTGTGAATTTAGCAAGGTATACAAGACACACACCCAAGACATATTTATATTGGAGTCTGTTCCCTGTCTTAGGATGCGATGCATCACCACACACATATGGTAATATCTTTGAATCTCTCTTGGTGAGCACAATTTCACACCAGCCGAACCAACCCCGACGTAGTTAGGCGGTCTTAAAAAATACCCACATTCTGAACCCAACATCTAACAAGCCCTCATCTTTTTATGATGACTAAGGAATAATATAGAGAGATGCTAGTGTCTGTGTGTAGTGTGTTTCACAAATCTCAATTCCAGGAAATCCGTTCGTTCCTTCACAAACAACCAGTTCGTTGCACACTGATTGTGTAATAAAGCTATGTCTTGCAATCCGGAAATACACAAAAAAAATCTCATAGTCAGTGCAAACATACAGTTTTCGTCTTCCACGGCGGAGAAAGTGAGAGAAAGTCTCAACAAGGGATACATAGGTATATGATGCTTGCGCTTACATTCTCAAAGAATAATTCTAGCGATGCGATGCACTCGTCGACATCATCTTTTTGTCCGTGACGTTCAGCGTTATTTCTTTGAAAGTAAAAAAAGAGAGGAGGACGAAAAGATTGTAGTTGGTAAAAAGAAAACTAAGAGAGAAGAAGGTAGAAAAAAAAGAATACTTTCCATTTGAGATTTTACACTTGAAATCGCTCTCTTTTTCCACTTCGATTTTCCTCTCACATAGCGGTCCTCCCAGTTTCTGGAGTATATCACTTACTCACCACGGCACTTGCTGTTAGAATAGTTATATTATGTTGGTACCCCCTTTGTTATAGAGTTTAACTCCTTCACTGCAAGCTCTTGAGATTGTGATGGCCAAGGAAATATGATTCACTACAGTTCAAAGCTTGTTGTCTGTTAGATGTGCATCTGATATTACTTTCGTTCTTGGGTTGCCCCATATTTCTTTTGAAAAAGTCTCCCTCTATTCCATACCGACCGGTTCCTATATAGTGCTCATGATGATGAAAGTTTAAGGCTATATTAATATTAAGTACATCTTAATTCAGTGGTCTTTGAAAGTCAGCGATAAAATTCTTTGAAGCTGTAGGCACAAGGAAGAGCATTCTGTCAGAAGTGGTAAATTAAGGATAAGTACTACTTAATTCCATAGGGAAACTACTCATCAATGCCTGATTACACAAGTTAAGAATTGTATCGAAATATAGCGGAGACAGGAGAGCAATTTGTGCCTATAGTTCTTTTGGAAACCGTATCAAGTCAACCTTGTGATATTTAAGATTTTTGTAAATGAAAAATGAACGATATTAAAGAGTAGGCATACACGCTTAGAATTTACTGCGTCAGCAGCCCTTTACAAGATTAACTAATGGGAAAAGCCGAAACTAGGAATTTTTTTGAGGTTGCCCTGCAAAGACAAACGCGAAACAGTGGCTCATTGGTTTCAAGGGTCTTGTGAAAACATGCTACGCTCCAAACTATTTTTAACACACGCTTAAAGACAAGTAGCAGCGTTTACTGGGTTAGTTACCTAAACACCACCTTCCTCAACTTCCAAGCTTTAAGCTCTTTGCTAGACTGGTGGTGGAGGATACATAAAAACATAAAGAGTGGTATATTAAAGCCAGGATGTAACAAGTCTTGGAGCAATTGGCTTACTCATCAAGCAAAAATAGGGAGAGAAAAAAGGAGAAAAAGTAAGACATTAGTAGCCCACTTAAAAGGAAACTGTTTTACATCTAAAAACGTGATCATTCAACAAACGAAGTATATAGTTTTTCACCTTGGTCAAAAAATGGTAGAACTCATTGGGAAACAAAAGGCTGAAGAACAAATGTCTTTCCAGCCGTAGTATCTACTTCACTACTTTTTATTAGCTACAGTCTACAATGCTCCACAACACTTTCTTTCTACCTTTTTAGTCGATTTACTTGCCCCAGCGTTCCATGCTCATACATATGCTTTCCTAATTCCCCATCCGCTCACTCAATCATTCATTCATTTATTCTGGCTCTGCTCTTTAATGCAGAGATATGACAGTCCCATATGAATAGTAATTCATTTACCACACAAGGGAATAAATCATGTCGTTTTCCCTATTCCAAAGGACTGTCTGCTAGTCACATACATATAATGGAGGTCTGTGCTCACATAAGTACACACATTATCACAATCGTCAGCAGCACCACCATCACCAGCAAATAACCAGAAAGACATAGTTTATACTGGAAATGCTCGTAAGGAGAATGCATTCCTCGAGTAGTAATATTAAACCATTAGCCCGACAAAGAACTTTAAAACCTGGAAGTACACCCATGAATTACCGGATGGAGCACTTGGGAATGAATATGAACAGACTTCTTGTGACGTGACGTTCTTACAATATGCCTTCCATTTTTACCTTTCTCTCTGCCAACTTTCTCCTTAATACGTACCTGCTCATCTATGTAACTTGAAGGAGTGTAGGTTATATGCGAAAAAGGTGGAAAATTTGAAATAACGGCGTTTTTATAAATGTGCAAAATATTTAAACATTTAGCAGTTAGTTAAGGCCAAAAATAATTCCGATGTATTCAAACATTTTTTTTTGCAAAGTCATGTTCTATTTCATTTGGTATGAAAGTAGAAAGAAAAATGTCTGCTATTCATGCTTCCAAGGTGGTCATTCCACTACAGAGATTAAAGAGGATTGACTACAGTAATAAAGTATAAAAGACGTCTGGAAAGCAAAATCAAGTGGTTTTATTATTGATCATGCAAAAAACTGCGAGGGACTGCTCCTTTTTGTAAAATGACTTGGTAGATCATATGCGTAACCACACGATGTTCAAACAAGGGGGAGAGCCAGCCAACCATACATTATATGAATGTGGAGCAATGCCTATAAAAATGAAAAAGCTATACTTTCCAATCAAGACACACCTGAAGCATTAAAAACGCCAGGAACTTTCCCCTATCTGCTTGTGCAGCAGAAAATAGAGATGATGGATTTTTTAAAAAACAGCAAAGAAAAGAACTGCTCCTTCCTTCCTGGCAGCAAAATGCTGAAGCCATAAAAATGCAAAAAGCAAATCAATATTTTCTCTAGGAAGAAAAAAGGTTGAAATAGCGATAAAAAGAAATGGATTTCTCCGTCGTATGCTCTAAGCTGTATGTCATTTCCGTACATAATGCAAAACTACTTGAGTCTCTACCTTTTTTACCAATTTCCTCATATTTTTAGCTACCCTCATGGATTTTCCCTTTTATTCTAGATATGATGGGAGGAGAGAGAGAGTTCAAAGTTCAAATTGGCAAAGTGGACATGACTGGCTGATCCATTATGAATTGTAGGAGTTTTCTAAAGATATACAGAGACAAGAGGAGTGAGGATAGTGTTTAGTCTTAGGCCTGGTTAGTGGGATGACTTGTCATAATACCTTGTAGCTGACTTTTTCATCTTGCTCTTCGTCTTCTTCTTCCCCACTGGCACATTCAATATGCGCCAGCCCATCTCCTCCATTTATTACAGTCTCTCCAAAACTATATATTAGTTACAGGTTATAGACATGTGAATGTCGTTTTTGTTGGTTGTAGTCAACTAAACACAAGAAGATGAAAAGGGAAAGTGGTAGTAGGAAATGTGCTCTTGTAGCCTGGTTGAAGTATTATATAAATCCACATTCCGCATTCAAGTCCGTAAGAAAACAGGAGAAAGTAATGCTCAAGACGCATTGAATATAAATCATCTAAAAGTCGGGTGGTTCCATGCATACATTGTTACTGGATGGTTAAGTTTGCTTGTTGTCCTACTAGAAAGATTTAAGAAACCTTTCTTTCTGGTATGGGACGAGGGAGAATGTTTTCCAAGCTCCCTTTTCTCCATGCCACACCATACCACACACAAATTTTCCGAAAGGATTGAATGAACATAAACCAACAAACAAGTCGCACATTTTTAAGACTCACCACACAAAAACACAAGTGGCAGCTGCAGAAACCTCTTCTCTCGTCGATTCTCAGGTTTTGAAATGTGAGCATAGAACATACATGTTCCCTTCAATGTTTTGTACTTCGGATATTCGATTGATTTTTTCCCGTTTGCCGTGCTTTACTTTCACAACTCCAGTTTTTTTCGTATTTGAAATTCTGTGTTGTGCCATGTAGGTTCTTATATAGCAAGAGTATCATACAACCAATGCATCTAGATTGCATGAAAATTACATCTCAAAAGGGCTCAATGGCGAACACAGTAAACAGAGAGTGAGAGTGTAAAAACAAGATGGATATGCACATACTGAGAGCTTTCTAGAAAATGCCAAGTTGTTTTTCCTCTTTGTTACATCAAAATATGTTTTTAGAATCTTAAAAGTTTCCCATGTACTGACAAGAAAGTTACACAATTTTTATGCTTCTTCGAAAAAAAACGACCATTCCAATCATTTTGATGCCAATGGTAGTCATGAGCACGCACTTATTAATGCATGTATGCAGAATGCAGACATACACTAATATCTGTAGCAATGTCAACGACTTGGAGCAAAGTTCTCGAAACGGCTTAATAAATCACGTAAAATCTCAATTTTTAAGCTAGAAATCCCATTACAAAAAAATAACTACCTACAATGCCCCCGTTTCTGGGGAAAGCACGTAGCACCACATTTCACCATTTTATATCGATAGTCGTTCGATACTCCTGGCGTACCCTTGTGAAAAACTGAACTGGTTATCCATGTACACACACACAGAAATGGGACATTTCTGAATAGGCCATTGATTCATCGAAAAATATTATTCAGAAGTTGGCATGGCTCGTTTCAGGGGAAAAGAATCGTTCTCAAAATTTGGGACAGGAATCCAACGTTGCGCCAATCTGTATTGATTATTTCAAAAGGATGTCGATGAAATTTCCGCAAGTTTGTAATGGCTAAAGTATTACAATGAATAAAATGCAGATTCTCATGCTGCTCAACTGTGATTACAAAACCTCTAATGAGTTGTGAAACATTCACAGACTTTGAGCAATTATTACTTTTAAATGGAAATATTTTTCAAGAAAATAACTACCGCAACCGGTCTAATTGTAGCCCGTACTATATTTCCTGACCAAAATCGATATCTTTTAATTTGAGTCAAGTGCCAATCGCTTTTACCGAAGAGTATAAAGTGGAAAGCTAATGTTTTGGTGGTTGGGCTATAAAACTAGATTTTACGATAACTTTTATGCTGTTTTAACCAAGTGGAATATTTATAATTATTTGGTGATGCTGCTCCTTCCCAACAAGCATAATCTGGCGTAAAGCGTTTTCCAAGTAGAAATATTCAGCCTTTTACGATATAACGCATGAGTGAAAATGATAATAAAGACTAACGCAACTTTTCTTTTAATGGCTTTTAAGATGCTCCTCCGTTTCCAAGTATCCCTTCTTACATCCCTCCATCCTATGATAAATTTGGAGTGAGTATAAAGGAATAAAACTGCCTTCAGATAAAAATTCACGCGTATGAATGGGATTGGTATATAAAGTTCTCATCTCTTAACCCCTCATCTGGTGTCTTGTACTCTGCACGATCAAAACGTTCCAGTACATCAGAAAAGCCTCACGTTTAGTTGCGGTGCAGTGACAAGTAACACATAAAACGAAATTGCAGCGGAAGAGCAACAAAAGAAATTGTCCTGCTGTAAAAATGAAATGGATTTTGGAAAAAAAGTAGCTGTATTCGCAAAGTTAAAATTGAAATAGTCAAAAAGAAATAAACGCATAAAAGCGTGAAAATAACTTAAGTATATATCTTGCATAGTTACATTTATACAATTTTAGGGGGCCAACGTTGTATAAAAACAAATGAAAAAGTAAAGGATGTGCATATAATATCTAGCTCAATACTTTTGTAACTTCGTGTCTCCGCCTGTTCTACAATCGGACCGGAATTACAACTCTATCCAACCAAGTAACATTGGCGCCTTATTGTTGAAATGTAAATGAAATGAAAGCATGTAAATTGCATAGGTGAAACAATCACATCAAAATATCCCACCGTGTTTAATAGCGTTCGATTAGCCACTGCTGCTGTGCTTTTAAGCCTCACGTAATTTTCAAACAATAAACTCTCAGCAACAAAAGAATACGAACGTTAAACCATCAGATATATATACATACTTCTGATCTTCCCGTCAGTAAACAAAAACTTGTAGCAAATCATTCCATTCATTATGAAGCAATTAAAAGCCATTGCATAACACCGTACTCTGCGGAAAATCCACTGTTTCAACATTTATATCATTACCACATGAGGGATTAGTGGGATTTGTGAAATGATTTTCGTAACCCTTGTCCAGACAACTTATGAAACGGAGTTGTTATTTATGTGTGCTCAACTGCTGAGAGTACTAACAAACTTGCGCAGCATCACAGTTTAGGTACACCTAATTTTTTATAAAATTACAGATGGTGAAAGTAAGTGTAAAATACTAATTTCCGCAAGGCATGACTTTAAATTTTGACTAGATGAAGCAAAACGGCAACTTTGAACCTTCATATTACACAGGATATGCATATTATAGGTCTTTTGAGCAAACAATGAGTCTCAACTGTTTCAATCTATGAATGCATTGTTCATTTTTAATGAATGTCGGTAATCATTTATGTAGTAGGGATTCCTCTCTTTTTAAGTATTTTGTGATTCGTCCTTTAAAATTGGTTTGACATTGTACTTTCTGAGCACAACGTGGAATGTAATAGGTAGCCATTCTTGAAAAATTGTATTTATTTTTACTTTTTTCATCTCATCACTTATTCTACTCGCCAGTCACTCTCTCCTACCTTTTTTCACAGATGGAATGAATTCCTTTTTTGAAAAGAGGTTTTTAAATTATACCATACTATTCTCCAACGTTTTTTACCTTCTTTGATATACTGAAGGAGTTGTGTGGCATCAGTAATTTCACTTTTAGTTACTTTCCTCATCATTCTGATACAAAGCAGATGAAAAAAGTTTAATTTGTCGTGAATTTGCTTTTCAAACTTGTGTATGAAGACTTTTTTCTCTGGAAAAAAATTCAACAGTGTAGGAAATAAAATCAGGAGCTTCACGTATGTTTGATATTATTTCACACAAAAAAAATAAGTTCCTTCCACTCTTCCTTTCCTCCATATTTTATTTTAGGACGCCTGTTCAAGAATGGAGAACGAAACGGGAGAAGAGAGGGAAAGAAATGAGATTGAACGAGTGAGTGACGGGATGGAGAAACATGTTTCACATATTATTTACACGTTTTACACTACTTCTCTCTCTACACAATGTATGAATATGGTGGGGTTAATATGTATTGTGTAGCCAGCACAGATTCGTTATATTTCATTCGTGCCACTCTACAGATTCATGATCTTCGGTACAGAGCAGCAACGTAGCGCTACTTTTGTAGAATGGCAGAATAAAAACTGCGTTGCGTTCTTGTGGCACAATTTTGTTCCGGCACAAGGTCTAACAAGGGTATATTTAGAGGCACTGCGAACAAACGTAACGTAACGTTTGACGACGCGACTTCCATCCATACTCACCCTGCTACACTCCACCTATATTCATAAATTCATGAAGAAGCTAGTCAGCCGGTGTAGCTCTCATTGAAATTTTATGACGAGCCCGGCCTTTTTCGTCGCCAGAATAAATATCAAGATCGCACTCGCGAGGATATACATAGAAAATGAAATAAAAATGAAAGCCGTTCCTCCGATGGAAATGAAGATGAAAATATTCAGCTGCTGTTACATTGCACCGTGTCACACTACTCCTACTCATGTGTGTCCCATATTAGTAGACATCTCTCCGCTTTCCCTTATCGTTAGCCAGAACAATCCTGTTGACAAGCTTCAAGTTTCGAGTCACGATGTGTGAGTTGATAGACAACCTTTCTGTCACAAAAAGTCAAAACGGATGATTGAACTCACATTGAGTAGTAGTGGCAGTTTGTTGGGATGAGAGTGGCATTTCAGATGAAATGTCATGTCAAAACCTCTTGTGAAAGTTAAATCAATACGTCAATTCAGAGTATGTATGTCGTGTGGTAGTAACAAGTGAAAAAGTTTTAGCATTGAGTGCACTTTCCATAACAACCCTGAACGAAATATAGGGAAGCTTTATTTTTTCTTCATTTGAAATAAACAACTCAGTCCTCAACTTCCTCTGTTGGCATTCCCTTTCATTACTCATGGACCTACATACACACTTTTTTGTGTGTGTGTCTGTGTGTCTGAGGCATGCTCTCAATTATGCATAAGTTACTCGGGATAGCTTGAACAACCTTGCAAATTTTGTAATTTTAGTAATCTGGGAATGGAACCGAGAAATTCGTTGATTAATACAAAGGAGGTTGGTTAAGGCTTGAGCTCTTATCAGTTGCACTCTTGGCCTCTCAGTGAGAGAGCTCTCACACGAAATGCGCATTAAGTTGGCCCATATTGCAGTGAGGCAGCCTCTCGAATGTGGAGTGTAACAGTGTTGAATGTACTCCACCTCGACAAGTTTAAATTTAGTAATAATTATCATCAACCACTGCCATACTTGTGTTGTGGAATGATGTCTAGTGTAAATGTTATGTATACACGAGCACCCGTACAAATCAATCACATTTTGCGCTCTCATTCTCCCTTTCTGAAGTTTCGCAATCAATAGAGTAGGGGCTGGTGAGTGAGAAGAGGCATAACGAGCTCATCCTTTCACCAATTCAAAGTAAATACATCAAAGACACCATTTCGTGGAAAGCTGCCGCTTTGTCAACCAACATTTTGTGACATGTGACTCCCTAGCTCATGAGATGGTATACAGAGAACATCACTTAATATAATTAACATGTTCACTACTTCTACTTTGCCAAATGAATCCATTTTGCAACACTACAAATAAAATATTAACTCGACGAGACCTGTCCAATCCCCTAAAGTATGTTGGTTAAATACCTACACACTTTGGCCGGCATAAGCCTCCCGTACTAATTGTAGACATTCATAACCTTAAAAAACAAATACACACACCATCTCTACTAGTAATCTTCCTTGCTCGCTCAAATTTTTGTGCTAAAAGGACTTATCATGGCATAGAGGTCTCAGCTCAACGTTCTTTCAACTCTGCCTTTGACGCTGAGTTGTTTTGAATGCCTCATCAAAATCCAAAGTCTCTTGTTTTCTTGACTCAGTTTCATATACATGTGTGAATGAATGTCGGATTAACGGAACAAAAGGGGAGGGAGATGCGTAATGTAAACGTATAATATACCTGGTTCAGTTGTAATTACATTTTATTACAACGGTTTCTCCTTCCGGCAATCTAACTTGGCCAATTAAGTGCTTCCAAAAAAAAATTGAACTACGCAACACAAAACAGTACTACTGTCTCCGTCATGACGGCAAGTTTTGAAAGAAAGGCTGAGCTGAGTGTCGTTGTCATCTCTTCTCCCTTTCCCAAAGTCGTGTTTCACTTTTTCTATTACCAGCAACAGCATCTTAATGTAATCTCCTTAAAGGTAAGTTTAATAACGTGACTCACTTTTAACGGTAGACATCTAACAACTTCCCTGTTTCTAATGAAAGGATGAATGTTTCTATGCAAAGTTGGAAACATACATAATATTACAGTTGACATATACGCATAATAATACTAAACAACGTTTGGCCCGTTATGCTAAAGTTACATTAGGTCTGCTGCCCGTAATGCGCATGTATATACATACCTTGGGAAATCTTCTAACGGTGAATACGTTGACTTGAACTTCTCCGAAATGTATGGAGACAAGAAGAAAAAACGGAGACGGAAAGCCAAGGGAAAAACCAAGACAAGAATTTCATTTCCATCTTCTCCGTCGTTGTCATCCACTGTATTACATAAACTTCTTAGTTGACGTCGGCTCACGATAAGAAATCCTTATGTGTGCATGTTTCCTACATCATCTTCATCATCCTTCTACTAGCTACAGCGACAGTGTACCCAGTACCCACCATGTACTCCGTTTCTTTTTTTTCTAGCTAAAAACTTATTCAAAATTACGCTGTCTCCTGGAAATTCTCTAAGTTACTTATGTGGATACGCATACCTTGCTGGTGATAGGTAGGTAGGTAACCTAATGAAAAGTTTTATACACTGCAAACACCACCGCCAACACAGTTTTCTGATGATGAGAATCAAGATGGAAAAAGTGGCTAATGAAGAATGAGCAAGTTAGGACAAATATTTAGCTACCCTGCTCGGCGTTCTCACCTCCAGTTGCGAGAAACTGGGGAAAGTCTGTAATTCTTTGTAAAATTTTAAATTATGACAAGTAAATTTCAAGTGTTAACAACTATGTCCCGTTTCATACGTTGTAGAATGTATGAGCATTAGGCACAAAAGTTAGATGCGCTGATTAGTTAGCTGAGTGAGCATAAATTTAGTAAGAACCCTTTTCTAGAAAAGTCATTGTAACAGTATTCGCTCGCAATTTTATTGATTGCGCAAGAATTTTTAGATAATTCCGTATACCCAGTTGTTCGGAGCAACGTAGTAATGATAAAGTAGGAAATTGTAAGAACGACAGTAAAAAAAAGTCGAACGAATTGTAAAAATTATTAGAGTGGGAAAGGAAGAGAAAAATCAAGCTCCTACAGCTATTCTGCTGGTAGGGAACGCTTTAATGATGATAGCGGTTACGAAATAAAAACTTTGTGAGCTAGTACCAACTAGCATTAGCACAACCACGCAAACAAGTGTACAGAGCAGAGTGAGTGTAGCGTTCAGAAGCCAAACGCAAGTAAGGAGGAGGACGACAATCAAAAGTTTGCTAATGAAATTATGTATCATATCCGACTTACTCCCACTAAAAATGACACGGTTCTCCGAATCCTTTTTTGTAGTAGTTACAAGTTACACAGAACAATGAGTAAAACAATTTTACACATACTTGTCGACTAGACCAAGAGGCAAGCCTTTGCTCGTTCGTATCACCCGCTTTTTATCGCTCCACTCCACAGCGACACACACAAGAGTTGTGTAAGTGGCTTGGAGGGAAATGTTGATTTTAAGATAAGAATTGATTGCCTTTTACATGATTTCATTCTTTGACAAGTTTCTCTACAATATTATTACATACTTCACAAATTTCGGTACTCACTCACGACGCTAAAGTACTAAAAAGAGTCAGATTTCCACATATTAAACACTTCCCCACAAAAAGGGATGTGAGTACCTTTTCCCGCCTTTCTAAAATGAGAATGGATGTAGCTCAAACAATCAACAATATTTAAGTTTCTTTTATTTTTTGCGTTCCGTTCCACATTTTGTATAATTGATAATCCCAATTATGACCATCGTTAAAACTTTGAGGAAGGCAAGTTTCTGATTTTTTGTTCCAACAGTAGGGATGCTGCTGGTTGAATAAAATGATCTCAAACTTGCATTCTACTTTTGAGTTTGGGTAGGAGTCGCCTTAACAAGGTTCCCTGGATCTACTCAAAATAATTGATGGCATTTCACTTGTAATTCTAAAGGAGAGCAGGCTTTTCCTGTTGTTGATTTTCTCTCTTAGGATTTTATTGTTTGTGTAGGAATTTGAATAAACTTATTATCGTGAAAAATAATGGAATCATGTATGTGTATTTGCTCATTTGAGACGAGCATTCAGAGAGAGATAAAAGTGATGCATATTTGTGTTCCGAAATGATAGCACACACATACACACCACATAACAAGGGAAAGCAATGTCTCTCCCAGGCTGTGTGACTAACAACCACTTGGAAAGTTGTGGACTGTGTACGTACGCTCGCAATATTTAAATGCCACGCCATGCCACTCTCTTATTCTGTGGAGGACGCGGACAGTAAAATCTCCTAAAAAATCTGCATACAAGGGAGAAAAAGTTATGGAATAAATTATAAACTTTCCCATTAATTGCATTTTCTTGCGATGAAAAAGTGAGATTCACTACCAGTCAACGTGCAAGTGTGTATGTGTGTGTGTATAGGTAGGTAAGGCAATGCCAGAGTGAAAGTGGAGAGGAGTCGACTAGACGAAACAAACTATGCAGAAAATATTACCTCAGGCATCAATACAAGGAGAGTGGAGAGGAGATGAGGAGGGCTGTAGAATGCCATTTAGGTTTTAAGAGTACAGCTTTTCTTGGCGATAACAGGCCAGTAAACGAAGTCTTGAGGTGACAAAATGTATTCTTTGGGGATCATGAAATGTACCATACAATTTATATGCCAATTTTATAAGCCTCTTAGGTCTAATCAGAAGTCTTTCAGAGGGACAACCTCCTAACACTTTCCCTTTTACATTATATGGATACTATCGACGTTACAAGGTTCTACCATTCTTCTCATGGCTCATGGTGCACTAAAATATCCATCATTTTACCAATTCTAGCACTGTCGTTAGATGTATCTTGCTTTACAACCGGCAAACTTTGGCATATGATCTTGTTGTGTGCTTGTAAACGTCACCTTTGTATCCAAAAATGTGGAGTTGAGAGTTTAAGGTTGATTTGATTAAAACTCTTAGACATATCTTCAAAAGAGAAGTATACTTTTGACTTCATGTTTTTATTCCGTGAAACGAAGCATTTTCAAGCCTTCCAGTAACTCGACTACGCAGTGAGCGACAAACTCGCCGTCGTCGTTTGGGTTGCCCATCTTTACATGTGTTTTTTATCGTTTATCTGTTACATACCTGGCTGCACTACTTTTGTCGTCCTCCGCTCCTACTGGTTGTTGTACAACGCGAAACGCATCTGTTGTGAACAGGCGAATTTCCTAGCGGAACACGCATCCCGTACACATTATCTTTTGTGTTTACCACACAATACGAGAGTATTACAACACTAGGTTCCCATTCTAAATATAACTAATGCTGAGGCATTGCTCTGGCTCTGGGTAATATATCCCTTCTCATTTAAAATGGGGAAAGAGGCACGATTTGACAAGAATTTCTAAAGTTCATAGTTTCTCATAAACTTTGTCCTGTGTATTTTCCTTACAAGACAACCAACTGCTCCCATGATTTCGAGTTGGAGGAGTAGTCTTCAAGTTTTCATAACTTTATTCAATTCACTATCGTGCTATATATGCGCCGACAACATGTACATTATGGCTCTTGTCTCCAAGGATGACTCGCTTCTGCTTTCTCTGTTTTCACCTCCATCTCTTTCTCTCCTCTCTCTCTCTCCTGCGTTCATACACAACTCTGTTAGTTATTGTTTCTTAGTTTGTGATGAGAAAATGATATGAGCGTTTATCGTAACTTTTAAGGAAAACAGAATAATGGCTACCAAGGGAGAGAGACTTCGTTTGCATTAAAAGCTATCTGCTCAAATAAAAAGAGTATTCTAAAATTGCCGTAAGATATGACAAACCACCAACTTTGTGACCACTCACACAACACTACTCCCAACTTTAGCTCCTGACCTGACCTACTTTCATCGGAACGAGGGAAAGTAACTCAGACTCCAAGAGTTATAAAAATTTAGGAGTTTTATATAATCATCTATCCACAATGTAATTCCACATATGAAAGCTTTCAGCCTTTCGATTAATATCTTTGACACTATGAACCTACCACAACGATAATACCATATTATGTTTGGTGGAGAATGGAGAGAAAAGGGAAAGAGTTCATTTCAAATTCCTTTTTATTTTCCGCTCTGCATAATAAGCGAGTAAGATATAGAGGGAAAGTTGGGCTGGAAGCACACATGCGCTGTGAAAGCACACTTGTTATAAATGGCACCATAAACGTAAACCTTGCCAAATAAATAATCACTTGTTTCGATTCTTTACAATAAAAAATACTCGTTGTCCAGATGGGACGTCTTTTGCAAAAAATAAAACAAGAAATATAGGCTGGAGCATTGCTGCTGCTGCTGATGACGACCAAAATTGTATGAATTGTCCCGACAGAAACAAATACTTTCACTCATTCCCAAAGACTGGCTCCTGCACCGGAGTAATTTTATGTCACATATAGAGAATCTAGGGTATACGAGCTGGGTCCCTATGTAGCATGGCATTTGAATGGTAATAAATGCCGTTGTGAAAAGCTAAATAAAAGCTACAGATTGTTTTGTTGATAGTATTCATTTATTTTTCTACTCTTGACTGCTTTTCCATAAGGTTACTTGATCACTCAACCGTGGCCATGTATAGTGAATACCCCACATATGGTCATAAAGCTTTGTGTTTCTTTCACTGCACTCCGACTTCACTTCCTACCACTCTCTGGGCCGGGCCTGGGAAGTAGACGGCATGAATGGTGGTGATTTAAAATATTTCTTCCTGAGAATGGGATTTTACATTACAAAAAACTTATCTGTTCCTTATAGTTGGAGTGAGCCTTTAGAAAAGTTAATTAATCCGTATAGCAACAGGGCTAAAAAGCTACACAAAGGGTATTACATTTACATTTTGTTGGAAAATAATATCTAGGCTAGGCAAGCGGCTAGTGACTGTAATCTGTAACCTCCAGTTGAAAAAGCTTGTTTGGTCTTGCTCTAAAACTCACTGGCTTGGCTTGAGTTGAGCCTTTCAGACATGAAAAGTAAAATGCGCTCCCATTGCAAACTTTCTCTGATCTACTTCTCTATTCCCTCAAAATTATAAGCTATTAACCCCTCCTCTCCGAAAAATTTCTGGGGAAGTGACTACACCACCATACTTCTTTTAGGGTGGACCTTGACAGTAGTGGCAGCACTAACTTTAAGCTAGTATATTCCATTTACGAAATAATGAATGCATAATATATATATATATCTAAGTTGGTCTGCTTGCTTTTCATGAATATTTTCCAACTTTAAATATAATGTGCATCCACCTCCCCGATATTGTTTTCAATGTAAGCCTCAAGAAAATGGGAAGCTAGTTTGTTGCTCTATTACCGAGTGGCTGTACAGTTCTGCAAAAACTGCACCTAATACTATTTCAAAACTTATGCATCTTTCCTCATCTCACCTAAACTTTTGGTGTGGGCCGATGCT
>JAQGAP010000461.1:0-34542 GCA_034697805.1 Orchesella bifasciata | reverse complement strand
ACAAGTAAGATGGAAGATCCCTACTCAAAGTCAGAGCTTGTGCTCTCGTCACGGAGAAGAATAGGAATGTCTATACTGAATCTGATGATCATGAGCATTGGGAAGTGGAGTAGTGGACTCCCTTCCTTTCTGTGTATAAATATGCTTTTACTTTTATTTGCCTCCGCGAGGAGACCCCACGTTAGCCGACTTTTTAACATGTGCAACCCTAGTCTTCACGTTCCCCGATTTTGTATGGGAAATGCGTTTTAGCTTTCCCTAATCGCCCCGCTCTGCCTCACAAACGATGACCACTGTTTGAGCAGTAGACACATAAATTAAGATCATTCAGCAACATCGAGTTCATACTGACATTAAGATATATCCATTTCAAATAAATGAGCTGCTTCGAATTTACGGTTCCCTTTCTCAATCGTTTTATATTTTGTTTACAAATGATTTAGTACATGAAATGCTATGGGAAAACAATTAAGAAAAATGCTTATTATTATACAAGAAGAAAAGTTGAATGCAATATATAAACACAGCTGGTGCCTTTCTTTTGTCAACTATGTACAAAGGCCCCTGATGTATTTTCAGCTTGGCTAGTTTTAAATAGACACGTGTAGGGTCGAATGTTGATTTCTTCTTATTTCACAAAAACGCATTTAAACAGAGTAGATACCTGCTCGTCACATCTATTATACATAAAGAAAGTGAAGAAGCTAGTTTCAATCATGCATACTTACCCAACATATTGATCATTTACTTGAAAATTGCAGGCGTACCGGCAATTCCTCCTAGTTCGGACTTTGGTTCTAAAATAAAAAGTAAAATATTCTCATTACGCTCGTGATTACCCATTAATCATCAATTATTAGATTTTGATAATTATTTTGTCGTAGATCGAATGTGAACTTGCTTTACCTAAGTGGATTGGAAATATTTGACTAGTTTACATAATATTATCTTTATCATTGTGAAACAAACCCCACATAATTTAAGTGTATATATTTGATTAAAAATAAATTACATATTTAAAAACTCTCCATATATGATCTCTGCAACTGATCCCCATCACAGACCTGTGATTCGATCCATTTTTAATTATTTTCATATTATGTTCAGGAAATTTAACTGCATGTGGGTTAGCAATACATAATTATTCGAATACATAAGGCATATGCAAAAATCTGAAACCTGAGTTTTAACTCGTACATCAAAACATCTATTTCTATTTGGGCTATTAAATCAACGGGGAAATACTGAAATTTTTTAATAGAGTGGAACTGATGGATTATTTATCTATAGGTAATAAGTAATAAACGGAGCGATTCTGTAGCGCTGAAGTGGGCGACTAAATACTGAATTGTTTACATTACATAATAATGTTGATTTATGGAAATCGTAGTACATCATGGCACAATTTGATATCATCACCCATTTATTACAATATTGTAATTTAAAAACTCAAATTGCAGAGCTCTACAAAGTAAATTGTGATAAAGGATTCTGAAAGCTATTTCCACAAAGATGTTCACATTTACTAATCCGTTGCTAATCTTCAAATTGACTTGTTTTTTTGAATAGCATAATGGAACGAAACTAATAATTACTCAAATTATACGTTTATGGCCAGCTAAAAATATAGGCAAATTTCATCCGCTTTCATTTGACCATTAATACTAATTTGTATTGTGTAAGAGTACCAGGTAAACAGCCCGACATCCCAAGCAAGGATATATTTTTCCCTTCAGCGGGCGATTTACAGTCGAAAAACTAAGATTCCACTTCGAAAGTTTACCCCTAGAAAATTATCCAAAAGCTTGCTTAATCATGGTTACACCAATTGAAGGAATTCAAATGTGCATTCAACATGACCCATGGTTTCATACCATACCAATTGAACGGGGCAAAGACAATAAAAAATTTGAAGTTGCAAACCACTTCGTTTCAAAATGTTGGCGTATCTTTGCATTTTTAGTGTCCTTTATGTCAGGCTTGTTCATGATTTATTCCTATATCTCGAGTAATAACTCATCGTCGTCTCAGGTATTGGTTGGGAAATCGCTAATGCTGTTAATAGCCAACATCCGTTTTAATTTCTTGACAATGATCTGGAAACTGCACACGGAATACCCAGTTATCATTAACTTTCTTAATGGATTCAGCAAGGTTGATTCAGAACTCCAACGAGATAGAAAGATGCTCCAGAAAGACACCAAGGTCTTGATCACAGAGTGGCTCACCAAAGTGATTATTTTATCCCAGAAAATCTTCACAATTCTAGTTTCTCTGGCTGCAGCTCTTGACGACAAATTTCAAATCAATGTATTACGGCCAGTTCTTGACGGGGCAACGTTAGAACTTTCCCTTAAGGTCAGAATTCTCTACAGGGTAATTCTCTTCTTTGTGAACTTTTGCATTTGGCACACAATTACGTTTGTTGGCGCTGTTTTTGCTATTGAAATACTATACGTGGTGTCATCTGCTCGAGTTTTTCAGCTTTGTCTTCGAAACTACACCAACTTAGCTTTTCTTAGGATGAAAACAAGCTACTGGCAAAAGGTTCGTAAGTTACACAACTGCTTGCAAATACTAATGCAACTCTTCAATGAATTTCATGCAAGGAGCGTCATTGTACATTTCTTGGTAAACATTTCACTTTCCCAAATAATTTGCATCTATGCTGGAATACGTTCCATTGATCTCCCGCTCCCATTTGTCTTTGTGGAGCTTCTGGTGGCTGTTGATACGTACCTACTTATCGTTGGTTTGTATGGGTTTGTATGTGTACACCACCTCAAAACTGGTCACAACAAAACTGAGAGGAGAAAGCAGGTTGGTGGTGGGAAATCGGATTGTGAGGACGATGATGAATTCTCTGCCGGAAATAAAGGTGGAATTTGGAAGTGCCAACTTCATTGACAAATCAACCCCACTTTTATTTCTCAACTTCAATGCTGCTCGGGTTGTAGAGCTTCTGCTTTTCAAAGGATAATTAGCGGATAATTTTAGCTGAGTAGATTAAAATAATAATGTTCTTGGTCTAGTTTCATGATGTTGTCCTTACTCTCTTGAATTCTTATATAACCAATATATATTAATACTACATTTTAATGCTATATACAGATATATACCCAAGTTATGGAGCTAGTTTTTTAGCTGTTTGCAGCACACATTCTCCAAAAGCATTGAAACCCCGTAAAATTATAAGGATTTGGCTATGTGTAACAAATTTTTCGTAATTATCAAATCCGTCTTGCTTAAAATTTTCAGTGATCAAATTATGTACACGGCTTGATGTTCCATAAAGTCACCAGAGCCCTAATCATTAGGGGCTCGCCGAAATTGTAATGTTTTTCCAAATGATCTCCCCATATCTGGTTTTCCTTGCGGCAAGCCTTCAACTGATATTTTCAACCAATATCTTCGATGTGTTCACGGTGGGGTAAAGTAAGATTATACGTTTGGAGAAATTGTTTTCTACATGCTTTGCTCTTTTCTGGTAAGTTTTAGCGTTTGACTTACAGTTAGCATGGTCTAGATGTATATCACCACGTCACTTTGTTTCGGTGGTGGTCCTTAAGCCTTGATGTACTTGAGATAAAAAATCTGTCGAATTATTAAAAACACTATGCTTTAACATAAACCCAGTATACATACATGTGAATTTACAGTATTGCAAATCAATAAATTACATTATAAAAATTGTGTTAAAAATTATGACTTGAAAGCTTCTATAATTGAAACCGGATGGAACATTTAGATAATATTAGGGAAAGAGAAAGTTTTGACAAGCAGATGCTGCGAATCTCAAAACATAGTGATGTACCACATATCTATCACTCATTTCTGCACCGCTGAGCTGAGAAGACGTCAAGTTGGTTTCACATAAACCATAAATTATTGTCGGTGTTGTTGTAAAAAACTTAATCCCAATAAATCTAACGCTCATTTGCAAAATGTTAGCGATAATCCTCCACGCTGTGACAATTGTTTTGATAATTTTTTGAACCACCTTGTTGTGCGTGATTGTAGGTATGACCTTGGATATTTGGCAACAGGCTTTGTTACAAAGGGTAAACATACTTTTACTATTTCTAATTTTAATTAATTAATTAAAAAAGTCGAGATTGACGTCGAGCTAATAACAAGTTTACTTTTTTTTAAAGTTAGAGGATGAAAACCAAGTCAGGTCGCTAACCAGTCCGATAACAATTTTAGCCTTGATTGTCAGTTTTCTGATGATTTTAAATGGAACCTTCATTTATATTTACATTCGTTTTGTGTGGGATGGAAATTTATTATGGTTTTCGAGAGCTCCATTGAACCCACACGTTTAATCGATCGTTAGGGTGTTTCTAAATAACATTTATAAGAACGATGCAGTAATTATCTAATTTTTCTCTGATTCAACCTAAAACTTTGTACAAACCCTTATGAATTTAAAATGCTTATAATATATGCGTTGAAAAGCTTCCCGTTGTATTATACAGTCTTAGTATTAGTAACGCTTTGAAAACATACATCAATAAATTTTTTGTTCCAGAGAAAACAAGTTTAACTAGAGAATGTCTTCAAATGTTTATTTATTCCATACAATCGCATATTCAAAATATTTCATCATTTAATGTAATGATGTCCACCTACTGACAGTCGAAAGGAAGCCGCCACTTTTTAGTAACATTTATGTGAGAAAAGTCCAACTTTTAAGCATAAATTCAATTTCAACTTAATCACTGCGATCACACAATTAATTAGCTGATTATCGTTCTAAACGTAATGGAAAACGTATCGTTTTCAAAGACAACATTTTCTAACCATGCAGCCCATGCAATGATCCAAGTTTGCATTTTTCTGTGAGCACTGACAATAGTGACAATTTAAATCTGGAACAACTCCAATTTCAAATTCCAATTTCACCATCATTGTTAAATGTACTATTCTGAACGAAATTTACATTACATACGAAGGTGTCAAAGACTTGCTTTGATTATGCGTATCTCTCTCGCAGTCTTACGTCATTGTAAGCACTTACATGTCATACATAAGCATTGTAAAATTATATCATGCACAGAATACATAAACCGACGTCTCACATGAACCCATTTTCCTTATTTTGTGAGACGGATTTTAATTCAGTACAAGCTGGCTTTATAGACCCTTTCTACATGAGATCAGGTATAATCACAATCGATCGGTAGTTCTGAAACAATGGAGCACTCCGATCTAATTAAGGTTCATTTCCGCTTTTCTCTCATTGAAATATAGTGGTTTTAAAGTAAGGTAATCACACGACGGCTTACCCTTTGTCACAATATAAAACATCATCATTTTAGAAACAGGATGTCTCATTAGGACAATCCAATTTATCTGTCGCCATGATATACTAATAGTTTTTTCAGCAGGATAAATCATGTTAAGGAAAATGGTTTGCTTACTCAAAAATTTATGACAACTCTCCACTGAACGGAGCTAATTATCTTCGTTCTACTCATTCGTAATAACAGCATCACTATTTTCTCTAACACAAGTAAAAATTCTTTGATGACAGGCTTCTATGTTGGAAATAAACTAGTTAATTTCGTGTCTACCACTTTAGGGAGATTATTTGGTATGTTGTCTTGTACTCTGGGTAGGCTAATGCACTTTCATTCACTATACGGATAACGCCTTCCAAATATTATATTATATTATGCACTTCGATTCAGACTAGCTCAGACCTCGGCTCGCAGCGATCGTATCTAAATGTTAGCACTAATGAAAGAGTGATAATGATGAGAATCAAATAGTGAACTACAATGGAAACCAATTGGAATAAATGTTAGGAAATGGAAAACACGGAATTTTTAAGGAATATTTTAAGGAAAGGAAACTCTGGGATATTTTATTCTAGTGAGTCAAGTTTTAGGACATGTTACGGCTTTGCTAGATTTTAAAGGAATGACAACTAAATGACAGGTTCATGGATATTTCCATGCATTACGATTGTCGCATAATTGGACTACTCTTTCCCCTTTTCGTGAGAACAAAGTTTATGTTTGAACGTAGAATGGATGAGGAGCTATGTTCCGCTCTCCTCATCATATGAAATCGAGAAAATAAGATCTGGAAGAGTGGTTGTGGAACATGAGGTTGCCAGCAACGCTCTTTTACTTTCCTGACGCTCTCACCAGAGTGCTTCGATCAAGGCAAGGAGAGCAGCGCTTCAGGATCACTCGGCATCAGGACAGGAAAGAGTGAGCAGGGCATGAATTTTGTCTGTACATATTTTCTGAGAAATGAGTCTTTTTGTAATAAAACTATTATAAAATCCAAACCTTGCCAGTCCGCTTACGAGCGTTAGGAACCTTGAATTTAACTATTCAGAACCATTTATTTTCACAGAATATTACGTGTTTTTGAATGTAGGAAGAAACGGGGTGGTTACAAAGTTTGTGATCATTATTTGGCAGTACGCAACATTTGGCATCCTCGCCACAGAACCTCGAGTTTAATTACTCATCATAGAAATCGTCATTCACTGATCTGTAACTGATCTTATCCAGCGGTGCGAACTCGGCCTTTGGAGCAGAAATCTGATACAGTGACAAGAAATTGGCTATTTACAGCTACGTCTTCCAGTGATCGTTGGAAGTGGCATCCCGACATGAACTTGGGTTTTGGAACCCTTTTGAGCATATTAAGCAACAACGATGATGTACCTATAAAATATCATGACACACACACAAACATAAATAATATACATAAATCATTGAATATGTAAATTGATGATGATCCAGATTCCCTTGTTCCCTTCTCAAGTAAGTTGTGGTTTGGCATAAGCCAAACGAGGGCCTATGTTACAGTCTCTGTATTTTAAAATTCATGTGCCGTAATGGATATTTTTCCTGCATTTATTACTTTAAAGTAAACGGTACTAATATCAATTTTGTTACGACTTATTATAATAAGTCACTAGACTAATGATATTTTTTAGTATACAAGCAAATTTAACAGTGCAATCAGAACCAAATGTTTTAAAGAATTCAAATCTTGATTTTGCCATGTTTCGAATAAGATTCGATGAAGAATATTATAAGTATGTGTACATGCAATTGCTTAAGCACACATGATGTTATAATTCGAATAGCTTGGATAACTTTGTTGATTAAAATTTTGAATAAAATCCTTAGATTCAAAGTCGTAATTAGCCGTTTAAACATGAAGTTTAAAATACCAGATAGATGATGTCAAAAATTCTCAGTTCGACAAACGCTTATTGAATTTCAACCAATTAAATTTTAACCTGAATTTCAGCAACATCGGCGTTTATAAATGTCATCAGATTAGTTTGAAATAACAACTTACCGTATCATTAAAAAGTCAAGCTAAACTTTGTAAATTGACATGAGTGATTAAATTCAGAGGAAACGGTTATGAAATAAAGTTGCTGTCGTAAAATAACGTATGTCGTATTTTGCAAAATGTTGACTTATAAGTTATCCATTATTTAAAGTTAGCTAAAGCGGAGAAATTCTTATCTTTTCAAATCATTTCTGTTCATCATTGAAATAATTACCTTCCTGTTTCTTTTATTAGCAAATTCGTTATATTGTAAAACTGACATCAGATATAAAAACTCGACATAGCCAATGATGCCAACAGAAGGCATACATAAATACTTACAATCAACCACTGATGCAAATGTTCCCCAATAATATACTTGATGGAAAGCTGTTAAATAAAATAGAAATAGCAAAGTATCTAAGTAACTTATCTTTAAATATGACAAATTTTCTCAGTTCTGTCAAGAACCCTCTTGGAAGTTATTACACATTTAGTTGTTCACCATAGTGTATATAAGCTAAACGTAAGGCGAAAGTTGCTGCAGGAGGTCATTAAATATTGGACAAAATTGTCGGTTGATTTTAAACAAAACATTCTTCCAAAAACTGTAATCATGATCACACCAGTTGATGGAATACGAATTTTAAATAAGAGTGACTCCTGGTTTCATACAATACCCATCCAATGGAACAAAAGAAATTTTAAGATTACAAACTCATCGTTCTCAAAATATTGGCGAATTTTTGCATTTTTATCGTCACTTACGTCATGTTTACTGCTGCTGCATTCCAGTATCTGGAAAGAAACCTCGTCACTGGTTCAAAAATCTGTAACTTTGCAAATAGCCGGCACCTTTTTTTACTTTCTTACACTCTGCTGGAAGTTACATATGGATCATAGCCTTATTGCAAACACTCTCAACGGAATTATCAAGATTGAATCTGAGCTAAAAAGAGGTGGAACGATGCTCCCCATAGACAACAAAATCCTGTTCGTAGGATGCCTAACAAAGTTGATTATTGTGTCTCAAAAAATGTTCGTAATTCTGGTCTCTCTCATTTCAGTCATCGATCCTAAGTTCCCTACTAATATCGTACGCTCTGTTTATATCGAGGAAATGCTGGAATATTCAAATGTAGCATTAGTTTTTTATAAGGCGTTTATCTTCTTAGTTAACTACTGCATTTGGCAAACAATCACCATTGTAGCATGCTTTTTTTGCTTTGAAATACTTTTCATAGTAAATTCTGCTCAGGTATTTCAACTCAGCCTTCTTTGCTATATTGACCCAAACTTTCGGGGTTTCAGAATTGGTAATTGGCAAAAGGTATCCATACTTTATAAAAGATTGCAAATGTTACTCCAGCTATTCAACCAGCTTCATGCTGGTAGTGTAATGGTACATTTTTTGGTTACCATTTCACTAGTTCAAATAATCTGCATTTACACTATTGTACGATCCGTTGACTTATCGTTTCCGTTTCTCTTAACTCAGCTTATTGAAGCTGTTAATTCATACACGCTTATCGTCGGATTGTACGGGTTTGCTGGGGATGTGTGTACAACCTCAAAGCTGGTGACCAAGCGATTGAAAGGGAAAAGCAGACTGGTGATTGGTAACCAAGCAGTGGCCAGAATTGCGACATCTCTACGGAAAATAAAGGTTAAATTTGGGAGTGACAACTTCATTGACAAATCTACTCCTCTTATGTTTCTCAACTTTACTGCTGCTCGTGTTGTTGATCTTTTGCTGTTGAAAGGTTAATGGAGTGGTTAATAAAAAAACATGAATAAAACTGCTAGTTTTAAGATTAACATTTTATTACGTTTAAAGCACGCTTTAGTGAAGAGCTTTGAGAACAGTTTGTACATAGAAATATAAAGCGAAATAAAGTATGTGCTGTAAATATAGTTCATGAAAAATATTGCAATTATAACTGGACAATTGTAACAGTAGTTTCGGCGACGGTTGGGAAAATAATGTGTTTAGTACTATTAAAACTTAAATAATGGTGATGATTTTGTTTTGAAGTTACTACTACTTGCTAATCTTATTTTACTTTTTCCACTAGTCCAAGTCTAATGGCTGCAAAAACTGAAAAGCTGAACTCCTATCTATTGCTTATAAACGACTTAATGTATGAACGATGTAGCTAATTTTCATGAATTCGAATGATGCTGTACACATTGAAACCAACGAAGTTATAACCAGAGAGTCATGTATGATAAATAATAATAAATTTACATTTACTTTAATACTTTAATTCATTCAAGTTTGGTTTAACTATTTTAAATTCGAATCTCACCATTCTTTCCTTCCCTATGGAATCGTAAATATAGATGTAAATAAATAAATGTAACTAAAATTGACGACGAATAGTTACTTGAGAAATATGGAGAAATTGACAATTTCTGGGCATAAAAAATCGACGTATATTCTAAAAGGGTCCTAGACTTTTGGTTGCTGAGAAAACATTGTAGTTTCATCATCTTCAGGTTAGTTAAATATTGTAATCAATGAAAAGGAAGAGACGGTAACAATTACTTAGACAAGAGTATGAACAAATTATAATTACACCACCTTGTGATTGTTGTGATATCTAAATAATCGTTTAAAGACCAACCATGAGCTTCATGGAAAATATTTTTATGCTAAAAGAACAATTAATCACTTTTATTATAATACTTAAAAAACAATAAAATACATTAAAACCAAAAATATTTTACAATGATTTACATAATTTGATTTACAACTTTTTATCTTAATTTTTGCAGCTGTTGAGTGAATTGGTATGCAGCTGAAATTGATGAATTAAAAATTGTGTATGATTCTAGAAAGCAAATTTACAATGCATTCTATTTGACATTGACATTTTGAAAAGCACGCAATAAAATAATATCATTCAAGAATTTTTTATCAGCTTTCATTCTATTTTAATTTATAGTCAGATTCATGTCAACTACCAAAACTATGACCGCACTTATATACAACTTTACACCTGCTAAACTTCAATAGCAATAGAGTGATATATAAAGCCTAGCATACTATTTTACTGTATTCTATAAGCTCCTATTGCTCATGTGATACTCTTAAAATAATAACATCTTACGTTATAAATATTAAATCAACAACTTATTTCTTATTGAGCAGCAATAGGTCAACTACACGAGCCACATTGAAACTGAGAAAGTTGAGTGGAGTCGACTTATCAATGAAATTAGCACTTCCAACCCCAATTTTCACATCCTGAAAGGATGTCACCGTCCTAATGACAACCTTATTCCCAGCCAGTAGTCTACTTTTACCTCTTAACTTACGGGTGACCAATTTTGAAGTATTGAATACATCGCCAGCAAACCCATACAAGCCAATAATCAGAAAACATGTATCAAATATCACCAGAAGCTGTACGAAAATGAATGGAAGTGGTAAATCAACGGAAGAAACACCAGCAAATATGCAGACTACTTGACAAAAAGAAATGTTAACTAATATATGGACCATTACGCTCCGTGCATGAACCTGGTTAAAGAGCTGTATTAATATTTGCAGGCTGTTGTATAACCTACACAGTTTTTGCCAACTGCTTGTTTTGACGCAACGAATGTTTGAGTTGATATAATTCAGAAGGGAGAGCTGGAAAAAGCTAACAGAAGTAACAATAAAAAGTATTTCAATAGCAAAAATGGCTCCAACTATCGTAATTGTATGCCACATCCAATAGTTTACAAAAAAGATAATTAACCTATAGAAAAATTTTGCAGCAAGGGAAACTTGCATCATCATCACCCCTTCGGGAAGAGACCGTAACGCATTGGTGGCGAAACTGTGATTGAGGGCTGCAGCAACAGATATCAAAATTGAAAACATTCTTTGGGAAATGATAATTGCTTTGGTTAGCCACTCTGTGATAACGATTTTGGTGCTTTTGGGAAGCAGCATTCCATCTCGTCTGAGATTTGATTCAATGTTGATGAATCCATTCAAAGTTTTCACTATTGTTGCGTATTCCGTGTGCAACGTCCAGTTCATGGTCAGGGCAAAAAAGTGAAGGTTGGCTATTAGCAGAACCAGAGATTTTTCAACCATTGCTTGAGAGTTTTTATTCCGGACACACGAATACAGCAGTATCAAGCCTGAAGTGAATGACACTAAAAATGCAACAATCCGCCATATTCTTGAGGTTGAGGAGTTAGCAGCTTTAAATTTGCACTGATGTTCATCCCATACGATTGGTATTGTGTTAAACCATGAATAGTGATAAATGCTGGTTTGAATTCCTACAATTGGTGGAGCTATTTTGTGCAATGTAGCAAAGTAGGATTGAATGCTATAGAGGAAACGAAGGACGAATGAAAACATTGCTAGATATAGTGCAACGTGGATTTGTTTTAGAGATTTGAAAAACGGATTTGAATTCGCAATTACTTTGTAAAAGGAAAAAGGTTTAGACTGAGAATAGTGGTTCATGAAGACACCAGAAGTTAAAATTAGGAGGGGGCCTTAATTGATACAACTACCGGTTATGTCGGAATGGAAATGAGACTCCAACGTTTCTTCAAGCAAAGCATACATTTAGGGTATAAGTCTAAATTTCTAATTAGTTTGACCGTGTCTACCAAAATGAGAGTTTGATTCAGATATTTTGCAATCAAGGAGCTAACAATAGTCTTGGGATGCTTTGGATGTCAAAGTTTGAATGTTGGTTAACTTCATTTTCAAAAGGGCAGTATAGCAAATATAAATAAATAATTTGAAATGAAGTGTTATCCGGGAAGAGTTAATTAATAAATATTATTAAGTATTAGGAAATCTCTATCGATTAAACCTCACAAATTCTAACATATGTGCCCACTAATTTTCAAAACGTAACTCCAGCCGGTTGATTAGGAAGTAATTAAGTCATCAACCATTATTTGGCAGATCCCAACTTTGTTGTGTTTATTCTCTTTTGAGCACACTTCCTTAATACCTATTTGATTAGAGTTTATGATAACCACTGATGATACGTACTTCTGATGTGGCTTCATGGCGATGAGTCCAGACTAATCACAAAACAATCTGCAATTCCAAAATTTGGGAGTATCTCCACGTGTCATGGTTGTCAAACAAATATTTATCCATTTTCTTTGGGAAAGAGTCAACAGAAATCAATGATGAGAGATTCCAGCCAGTATATGAAAGTCGATTGCCTTTGAACTTTTATTCCAGCCCGAATCCATTTTAGTGTTATAGACTGGATTGAGTTATGCATGATAGCAGGGCTGTTTGTTTGGGGCAAGTTGGGAGATTTGCAGTAGGGGCAATAAGAGAATTGAGTTCCACAGTTGAAGGGAAGCCGATATCTCCTGCGTTTGTGATCCGATTGACCTGAAAAATTGATAAAATATACTCAGGAACATTCCCTAGGGGCGAAATCAAGGGTTTTTGAAATTTCAAAAAAATGCGCGCGAAATTTCAAAACAAGAAAGGTAACAATTTTCATTCTAGAAAATCTCAATTTTTACATGGTAGTTTAAATCACTTAAAAACTTGTAATAAGGTCTGTTAACTGATGTTAAAGAGTTTATTTCAACAAAATAGGCGATTTTCAACGATTTGTTGCAACTTTTTTGTTGTCTGTTTGGTTCGCCTACGTTTGAGATGCGTCAGCAGATCTCAGTACGGCTTCCCTGCCTGTAAGTAATACCATGAAACGTAGCGGTAGAAAAAGCTGTGCATTTATCACAGCAGCGGTAAATATTAGCGCAAACATGTTACAGATCCCCCCGAGAATTGGTAAGGAAGATGTGAGTTCAGCTAATGACACAGACTTCAGAATGAGGGCATTAATCAATCAAAAATTGCTTTGCAGACAAGCATTAGTCCATATTTTTTAAATTGTAGTGAGCTGCAATGGGTTTTAGTTAGGAGCAAAGTACTGTATTTTTGTATTAAGTTAGGTAGTTATTGCATAGTTGGTAAGTAAGCCGTAATTAAAGTAGTTTCAGTCTATCAAATTCGTTTCAGTCGATATTAAAATAGTTCAGCCTTGATTGGATTCAATAAAAGAAGTCAGTAAAAAAATGAAAGGGATATTCCTCGTTAGTCGTTATGCGTACATTACATTCCAGTTCTTATAATTACTCATTCATTCATGATTCTTTCGAGTTCAACCATGTTTCCGAAAGACAAAAAGAAGCCCCACGAAGTAAACTACCATGGTACTACTAATTTCCTCAATAATGTGCAAGTTTGACTTTTGACAAAATACTTTCCATGCTATTTTATATTCTCTGTAGTTTCAATTTTGCCTTACGAATTGTGACTGCATTAACCCTGATTATTAAAAGTTTAGGATGATGAATTGACCAGTTGCTACTTTACACTTTACAAACTTTACAAGCAAATCTACCTACTCCTTAACTCATTCAACCATGTTCACGTTCACGCTAACGGCATCTTGGTTCAATTCCTGCAAACGTTAGCATTATTGCATGTACACGCTCCGTGAACCTACCATGTTCCGTTATTGCAGTAAAGCTGGTCGTAAGTGTGAATTGTTGGATTATTTTTATTTGAATAGTTGGATGTGTTTGCAGCTTCAAAACTATTCATAACCAAGTTGAAAGGGAAATTCAGGTTGTTTAACGGGTAGGAAACCTGGGCTGTGTCGAAGGTGATTAATTGTTTGTAGGAGATAAAATACGGTTTGGAAACAAGAATTGAAAAATCAACTGCACTTCGATTTCTTAAATAATTGTTCTGTGTTTTAAGACTGGCTTAGAATATTTTATATAAAGGTGTTTGATGAAGCAGGAGACAGTGAGTGAACGAGCATGAAACTAAATTCGTTGCACGCTCTCCTCTCCACTGAAATACCATCAGCATCATCATCCGTCCACGCTAAAGCTACACTCTGCATCTGCTTCTTCTATAATGCCATATAAAGCAAACGAAAAGAATAGAGAGTCGCTTCCTTTCGGATTTGGAAGTAATAATTTCACTGATAATTCTACTCAACTTATATTTCTCAACTTGATAATGGCTCATGTAGACGTCCTGCTCATTCTCAAGCGTTCATGTTTTGTTATGTTTAATTTGAAAACAATCCAATTTTGTAGCATTTTCCTATACGCATAAATATTCCTCTTTCGGATTGCAAATCAAGTTAAAGCAAGCTGAACTGCTCTTACTGCATTCCTCTGCAATCAAACATCAAGCTGAATAGTTCCAAAAAGTTGAATTGAAACTGTTCAATCATAAAATCAGGCATTAGAAAAAGCATACTATTACTTACTAATTTACAACATGAAACAAATTGCATAATAAATGTATACATAAAGCCGGTAGTGCGAATATAATGTAGCAAAGAAATTCTGGCGTCTACAACACGGATATACTTGGAATAAATTATCAAGTTATCACTTGAAAAACTACTTGAATTGTAGTGATTGCCGTAAAAATAAAGCAAACCTCTTAATGAAATTAGTTTTGATGAGCGGTTTAATTTTTTAAAGCACATCAAGCATTCAAATAAGTGGCTTTCAAATCGCGAATGATTAAAAAGTTTAAAAAAGTAACTCAATTAAAACTCGACACATTTCTTATTCTTTCTTAACATCATGATCGGTTTCCATGTAACAGTTTAAAACGAAGCATTCATATCAGACTTGCAAATACAGTTAAGTACTCTTCTTGTAAACTCTATGGAATTAGGTAATTAGTTAAAAATACACTCTACGTTATAACAGATTTACTAATTGTTTTTAGAAACACATTACAGCTGCATTGAAACTAATTGCAACAAAATTACCAACGCTATAATTATCAATCTTACTTTTGAGTTTACTAATTTGATTTTATAATAAATGGATTAGGGGTTTTTTAGCGATGTAGTTTTCTAATATCTATCTAATAACCATAACCATACAAGTATGATATCGTATTGCACGTTGTGTTCATCACCAGTGTTAAGGGGTATTTGTTAGTAATTTTTTTGGCAGCAGTGACATGCATATAATAAATACATTATTATTAGGTCAACCGACTGATACAAATCCACAGCTAAAATTGACTGGCGTCATACTCCAAAAATTCAAAGCGCAGCACAGCAGACTTTATCAACTCAAATTGTAGCTTTGATTTATATAACGGACTTTAATAGGGAGAACAGTCTACATTTAACAATTGCTTTACATTTGTATCAATAATTTCTTTGATTTTAGATGTTATTTTCTCAACATGCTGGAAAACCGAAACCCATTTCAATGTTATGTATTACTTTTTCTGGTAGCGTTTTTCCTGTAATCCGTTTTTCTTATCATTACTTAAATAAAAACTATCAGCAGCGGAAATCCAAACCTTTCCATTTTCTATTAGATGACCAATTACGCGGGAAGGACTGGACGTGATAATAAGCCATCAACAATACTGCACATTATAATAATTATTATTAAGGCTCGCTAGCTTTAGAAACACCTGGTTACTCTACAGATTGGCTTAGAAAAGCGCCAAGTTAAACAATTATTAGCAATTGTAGCTTACACTTTCTAAATCGTATCTTATTTTCCAAAAAGCTGACTAAATCCTCAAATAAAATTAAATCATAATTACTGGGTCATAGCCAATTTACAGTAAATTATTTTTGTTGATTTTGCCGTGCCGTCCAAATTCCAAGTTGATTTTTCAAATTCGTATGTAAATTTCGATCATATCTTTAAATTACGGCCTAATTATAAACAAAAGCGAAGATCATATAGATAACCTGAAACTGAATTTTGACATATAATGAAAGAATATGGCATTTTGATCTCTTTATTAGATAAGAGTATATGTAGACCAGGTAAATTTGGTCTATGTTGAATTTCTTTTGATAAAATTCTGCATCTCATCATGTTACTAAAATATTTGACAGCTTCAAAATTTCTCATAGCATTTCTGTGGTAAATCTCCTTCCATAAATTTATTATCTTATTCTTTTCAAACAATTTAGTTTATTTTCCAAGTAACCACAACCGCAGTAGTAATTTTGTCCGTAATTTTTGATGGTAAAGAAACAGACAAGAAGTTTGCTTTGGACATTCAGGTGACAATCTTATTCCAGACAGCAACAAAAGACTAAGAGCAGAAAATAAAATTCAGCAATTAAAATCAATTCCCGGCAGAAACAATAACTCTTGATATCAGATACTTAATTTAGCTCGCTATGCTGATGCAACCTCAAATTTATTTGGGAATCATGACAACTCCAATTGTAGGAATTCAATGGTGCATCACGTACAGAGAGCTAAAGAGAGTGGCGATCGGAATTTGATTTTGTGATTTTTCAAAATAAAATAGAGAACCGTAAGGCGGGTTTCCAATGTAAACTTTTAGTAGTTAACGAAACAAGGTTATCTATTAGTGCTTTGCTTATGGACGCGGTAGAATCACAGCACTCTCCCCATCTCTTACACTATACTTAGCCGTTCTATTTGATATAACTTCTTTGATCACGTACGACTCATGGTTTCAATCCGTACCTTTTGAGTGGAATAAAAAGCTAGGAAAATTTCAAATTAAATACTCAGACTTTTCAAAATGCTGGTATGTTCTTACTTTTTCAGTTTCTCTTTTGTCAGGGTTGTTCCTACTGCACTCTTTCATGTGGAAGGACAGATCTTCTACTAGTCAGCATTTAGTTGAAAAATCAGTAGCATTGCTTATTGCTAGTTTCTTCTTCTATTTTTTGACACTGAGTTGGAAGCTACACACGGAGTATCGAAGTATACTCTCCGTCCTAAATGGATTTATCAGGATGAATAATGAAGCCAAACGAGATGGCATTTCATCCCCTAAAAACACAAAGATAATCCTCACAGAGTGGATAGTCCGGACAATCATGGTCTCTCAAAAAATTTGCTCCTTTCTTCTAGCCCTGGCAGCAGCCATCAACCCAAAGTTTCCAACGAATATTCTACATTCTGCTAAATTTGATTTTTCGTTTGGAGCAGCAATTGTCTATAGAGCATTTCTATTTTTGATCACTTTTAGCATGTGGCACACGATTGGTATTGTGTCTGCTTTTTTCTGCATTGAAATACTTCTCGTTCTTTCATGCGCCCGTGTGCTCCAACTTTCCCTTCTAATCCACACCGACCCCAACATTCGAATGAAATCAAGCGTCGATTGGAAAAAGGGACTAAAGTCATACCGGGAATTGCAAATACTTCTCCAGTTATTCAACCAGGTTCACGCAAGTAGCGTCCTCATTCACAATTTGGTAACTATATCATTGATCCAAATAATTTGCATTTACGTCAGCATATATGCGGTCAACCTGCCTTTTCCATATGTTTTGTTTCAACTTGTTTTAATTGTTAACACGTACTTAATTATTGTTGGTTTGTATGGGTTTGCTGGGGATGTGAATGCTACCTCAAAACTCGTGATAGCAAAATTGAAAGGGAGAAGTAGGCTCGTGGAGAGAAACAGAGGTGTTAAAAGAATGGTGGCTTCTCTCACAGAATTGAAAATTGAATTTGGAAGTGACAATTTTATTGATAAATCTACTCCTCTCCTCTTTCTCAATTTTAATACAGCTAGAGTGGTAGAACTATTACTTTTAAAGGGTTGACTTTACTAATGTAAAGAATGTAGTTACAATTAGCAAACAGTCTTGCACCCAAAGTATGCTAAATTATATAAGATGCGTTCGTAATATAATTTGTATCTAATTTTAGGAAATTGCTACACAATTTATATATTATCATGTATACTCTTCTCCTCATTTTACCACTTATTACCAAAAAGCGTTGCCGTAAAAATGCCATACGTATAGCGCAGTAATAGTAGCGGATTCCTCCAAGTTTCTCATATTTTATAATGAAAAATGTGAGTCGAGCTACTTACCCCGAATCAAGCAGAGTCAATCTACGTCTGAACTTGAGAGGAGCAGCAGAGTATTTGAATTAAGGGCAAAGTAGTTTATTTTTACATATAATTAAAGTTAAAGCGCAATTCATTAGTCTGTTATAATTGAAATATTTTTTGTCGTTGTTAAATTAGTTCAGTCTTGATTAAAAAACATGGCAAAAAAATCGGACATTCTTCGGGTTTTCTACGTACATTTTATTCCAGCTGTAATAATTCTTCATTTCCGTAGCATTATTTCAGCTTTCATTTTGCTTCTCAGATAGACACCTAGGCGAAGCTCACCAAACGTATTACCTCAACACTACACTTGCATAAGGTTAGTCTATCATCAGTTCCTGTTGTTGTATCTCAGTTTCTCCATGATGTTGAGTTGTATATGTTGATTGTGATTGTTGGGTTTCACTTCACTCTCCAGAATTCTGGACAATTTTTTTTGCATTGACGTTTTATGCAAAGGTTAATCAGATTTTGTTTATTCTATTAACAACTGTGATTAGCAGTAACTTAGAAAAAGAATTCAGATATATTATTATGAGTTTGTTGAGTTATCATTTTATTCTCACTTTCACCAGTTCTAAAACTGAATCACAGCGTACTAGGATTGCTACTTTGTAGCTCAATTTTACTTAGGTAGCAAGTTGAACAGTATACTAGTATAGTAACAAGACAAGCTATTCGAACATCATGAACGGTTTTCATGAAAGGGCTATCCATACTTCTTCTAAAGCATAGGCTTGCTGAATTTTAAAGGTGGAAATATTAAAGGAGGTTTGCTATTGAAAATCGAGTTGTATCCACAACCAATGTTACCAACCCTGATTCTACCAATAACTACGGAAATATGAGTCGCTCGTATTGTGTATTTCAATGAAATGCTTAGAAACATCATTCATCCAGACAAAAATCTAAATAGTATTGTTAGAAACATGATTTTGCAATATGTAATGTAAGCTTGCAGTCCAGAAAGACAAGTGGTATATTGCAAATAAAATCATAAGGTTTGAGAATGGTAGTTAATAAACTTATTAACTGCTGGGAGGATTTTCCTACTTGCCAGTTTTACGACGATCATTAGCATCGTCATCCAAAACCAAAGGCAAGCAAGCCTTACTCTCTTGCTGCTTATTGCTCTTCCGTAAAACAAGCTGGGGAAAACACAAAACAGAGCTACACGCAGCGAGAAACGAGTTCATTGACTCTGCACATATGGTACAGTAGAAATCATGCATGGAAAGAGAATTTGATTGGAAAGGCACAATATCGAGCACACCAACTTTGTTAAACATATGGGAAAATTAATGAGTTTTCAAAGCCCAAAACACTCAGGATATTTTTTGTAAGGCACTATCCTCATTTCTAAACGACGACGTGATTCATTGCATATGTTTCCAGTTGTGTTATGTGCATATTGATTTTTATTGTTATTTCATGCATCTTGCAAACCAACACGCTTCAAAATCCAAAAATATCATATTCGAATTATGGGATGTCTTGAAAAACTTAAACTTTATTTATTTAGGTGAAATTCAAACATTAATAATAAGAACACTTGTTTCATTGGGTCAAACAGACACAGATTCAATTAACATTGCTGTCCACAAAAAGTAATTAATGCGGTTATCATAAGCATTCACAAATCAATGCCCCAGTATGTACTGACATAAGCAAATACTAAAAAGTATTGCAGTGCACAAAACAAATTAAAATTCTCAGCATGTTTTATCACAGAGCGTGAATGCTAAGTGTGTTGCACGTTCACTGTTTCATCGTCATCATCATCATTGCCGTCTCTTACTCAAAACTCAAGCTACACTACTCCTCTACCAACATAACATAGCAATCAAACATAAGACGAAAAGAAATGTTACACTCTGAATTTGGTTGACTACACAAAAACACAAAAAGGAAGAAATGGTACGGTTATGGATACAACACATGAAATTACTAGGACAGAGCTGCCTTGCAAATAATGTAGTGTGAGCTGAACAGTATAAAACCCAACGTATATTTTGCTGCTATCAGTAACGTTTTTGTGATGGAGTGCCGGTGTTGCTCAGAAACGTTATAGTGACGAGACATTATCGATTGAATAATATATTGAATTAGAGTTCAATACGTTTTGGTTTAGTTACTACTTGCCCACAGCCGCAAACGAAACTGGTTACTGAAATGAAATTTCAAATCCAGCTAAAACTCATTTTTGCGGTTAAGATTTTTAATTAATGCAAAAAATTGTTAGCAGTTCGTAAATCAATTCTAATTGGGATTCAGCAATACAAATCTGGTACGTTTAACTTTTTTGTTATCGTTGTTTTTGAAAAATTAATAATAATGTATTGTCCAAAACAAGTCATACATATCTTATCCTGAACTGTTATAATACGTAAATCATCCTTTCCGTTTTTATTGCTACTCCGGGTTAAGCAAAGTACCAAATAAAACATTGCAATACTGTCGTTTTCGAGGTGAAGCTCTTATCATCTTGTATATATCTTGTTGATAATGATTATGCAATGCCAATGCATTCAGTAGTTATCCGCATCAAATACAAAGTACAAATTTAATGTTTTCTTTAAATTCATATGCTGTTTTGTTTTTCTATTAACTTTCAACAACAAAACGAGTTTCAGTGCAAAATCATTAAAATCATGGAAAGACGACGGACTTGATATTAATTGGATTAAGTATACAAAACATAACTATGCCAGTTGTAACTGACTGTCATAACATCAGTCAAATCATTGTTTTCAAGGATTATCATGACATGAAACAGATTGATAAGGATACATTAATTTTTCTGATAACCTGTAAATATTAGACAATGTTTTTAACAGCGTAAATGTTATTTAAAGCCCAAACTAATGTTTCAACTTCGCAATAATAATACATGCATCATAAAATGAACTGCGTTTGGGGCTGGTTTAGTATAGAATATAACAAACAAGGATGTTTGTAGAAGCAGAAGACAGCGAGTGAGCGAGTATGAAACTAAAATGTGTTGCACGCTCTTCATTCTATTGAAACATCACTATCATCATCATTTTTCCAAGCCAAAGCTACACTCTGCTTCAAAAGAACAGAATAGAAGACGGATATACCCACAGCACTGAAAAGAAGGAAAAAAGGTTGCTATGCAAGCTTTGTACATATTATGAGCCCAGTTTTACCCAAACCAGCAAAGCATTAACAAGTGCAAGCTTGTCACTCATTCCATTCCCAAAAGTTCTGTGTCAGTCCACGTATTTCCAAATTTTTGTTTTTGTCTGTCAGTAATTTTCGACAAAACCAGCTTAACTCAAGGCTAAATTGCGCAATAAACATTTAGCAATCGAAGAGCTCGTGTGGTGGAGTAATGAATATATATCGATTGGATATTGAATTGGTGACTAAACCAGCTCAAGACTTTGTGGTTGATTGTAGACAAAGATAATTACACAGCGGAAATTTCCTAACCGACTGACGCACATAGTACTTTTGAGTCACGAAAGGAAATAAGTTTTCCTGCTAAAATTGTAGGTACGTCAAACTTTAAATATTATTAATAATTTATAATAGTTTAGTTAAACCATAATAGTTTTAATACGGCATTTTCATATAAAAATGTTGTACAACTATTTGTAGTTCATATGTAGGAATATTCCCAAACCGCGTAATGAACTATGGCTGAACGCACTTCCTCCTAAATATTTCCATTGCGTAATGAGAACAAGAGCAATGCGGTTGAAGCTGAAATTAGCTTGTGGCATAATAAATACACCCATTCATATTATTAATATTCAATACGCGTGCTAAATATTGAATAGCATCACACCATTTTAGACCATTAATAATGAGCGCAGAATTAACATGATGAAATATGTTGAAGTTTAAATATTACAGGATTTTCTTTCCATCTTTTTCCATTCATTTTACATCAACAGCAACGCTCTCTAAAAATTTGTGTACCTCCAGTAAGAACTCTGATAAAAATAAAATGTACAGTCTTACAAAGCGGAAACCTGTTTGCACAGCGTAAAAATCATCTTATCTCAACCTCAAAGGAAGCTCAGAGCTGAAAGACAAATATCATGGTTAGGTTAGCTTTTTCATTTCATTTCTCATCGGCAGTGGAACAGAGCGGATATTATTATTATGATAGTATTTCTCAGCAGCAGTAGCACGATCTTCTGTGTAGAAAAGAGTTGGTCTGAACTCTGCAGCTTGTACAAAACAGATTTCATGCATAAAAGCGCCCGCAGCCAACAAAATATCATATCATGCACACTCATAAAAGAAGCTTGTAAATAAATACATATACCCAGTTTTCTACTGCACGACGAAGAGAAGCTTTGAAAATTTAGGTATAGCATGTACGTACATGAGCTTTAGAAATATATCCGTATTATATATATATATAAGATCCTTTCTTGCTTGATAAAATGTGAGGGGAACTGCTCACCAAGAAAGCTTCAAGCTCTCATAAACCTTCTGAGAATAGCATTGCATTGCGAGTAGGTACATATCCAAACTACACTGCACTGGGGTTCTGTTGTAAAACAAGGCTTACTTTTCATTCATAGTGTTTTTGTGAGCTTGCAAGTTGCAACCAAAGCTCTCTTTTTCATGAGTAAAGCAAGCTCCCCTTCCTATCCACATAATATACCTTTTTGTCATTTCTGCTGACTTGTTAGTTTGGTAAAGTAGGCGGATTTAGTTCTGTTTTCCAACAAAATAAATTTAATGGAGACATTTATTTTTTCATAGTTAAATTAAAAGTGACCGAAAATGGAAAATTCCAAAAGATTCCCGGGTCCTCCAGCCCGGGTTGTAGTTCCTAATGGTCGTGGGCCAGCTTTGATAACCGGAAGCCGACCATCCTTCGCTTCAGCCTTGACCGATTGTTGGAACAGTACCACAACTCCAAGTTCTTCCAGACCATCCACTTCCTCATCATCAGCATCAGCTCAAAATGAGCTCAAAACTTCATGCCTTTTCTGCCCAAATTTTGTCACTCTCAGCGGCCCACGTTCTGAGCCTTATGAAGTGATTTCAAAGCGGAATAAACTCCTCAAGAACCTCTGTTCATATCTCAAAGTGGATGGGAGACAGTTGCCCCCCAACGGAACTAAAGCCCAGCTCCCATTTTGCAACACCTGCAACAATTTCATTAGCGAGCTAAATGATTTACATGAAACCCTTGAAAAGATCAAAGCCAGAATTGAAACCACAGTTACGACCATCGAGAGGATTGTAGCCGACAGGGAAATCTTGGGAACTAAAGCTCCTCCGTCGGCAATCGAGCGTCAGAAGTTTGTCAAGCTGTATGATATGATATTAGAAGGTAAATTGAAAAGATAAGCGCTTATCAACACTTGATAACCCTTTAATTTCACTGATAAGCAGTTTTTAACGTTTTTTATATGCTTTTTTTCAGGCTACAGAAACAAACTCATGTTGAGACAACAAAGGAACAACAGCATGTCCATGGGAGCTTCTGAAATAACTCCTCAGAAGAAACAAAAACTTCGCCAATTCACCCGGGACTTGAGCCCCACCCCCGCCTCCCAAAATAATAATTATCTCTCTGGATTCGGTGGAATTGCTGCTGATGAAGATGAAAACATGGAGGTTTCCGTAGATCCGTTGGATGTCGGGGCTGAAATTGAGGTGGGGATTGAGGATTCACCCGATTTGCAACACCAGAGC
Source organism: Orchesella bifasciata (assembly GCA_034697805.1). Taxonomy (NCBI): domain Eukaryota; kingdom Metazoa; phylum Arthropoda; class Collembola; order Entomobryomorpha; family Orchesellidae; genus Orchesella; species Orchesella bifasciata. The sequence continues at coordinate 10,649 of JAQGAP010000461.1, read as the reverse complement.
TATGAAGACTACAATTTTGATGAGGAGGAAGCCTTCGAACCGGAATGGGATGATGGAGTTAATACCACATATAATGAGAATAATTGTACGCTAGTTATTTCCAATGTGCAGTCAACTGCTGGAGGAGGAGGTGGAGGAAGTGGAGCTGCGGAGGTTATCGATCTAGTGGATATCAAACAGGAGGTCATGGCCGCAGCGGATGAAGAAGAAGACGAGGAAGAAGAGGATGACGGAGACGGGACTTCTGCCAGCGTTTATGCAGTTGATGAGCGAAAGAGGAGATGTTTATTTGAAGGAGTTGAGGTAACCATTTTTATCCAGATTTTATTCTAAAGATATAATTTTAGAGATATACCTAAGTAGCAGAATTAATTTTTTCCACAAATCCAGATATTGAAAGTAAAGGGTACCGGCTCCCGTAAACTTGAGGAATTTCTTCAGTGCTCAATTTGTGATTTCACCCTTCCCTTGATGAAACTTACGAGGAGAGAAGCAAAGGCAGAAACGTCGCCTTATATGCAGCTCAAACAGCATATTCACAATGTGCATAATAGTGAGTTTTTTTTTATTTTAAAATTAATTTTAAAGAAGAAAACCAGCTTCTAAGGAAAATTTTACCTTTTTATGAATTTTTCCAGATCAACCTGGGCTCATTAAACAGCGAGCTGCTCCCCAATTCACTTGCGGAGTGTGTAACATCACTTTTCCAAATTTACAAGGGTTGAGGGAACATAATAAAACTCATCCTACTGAAAAAATTCCGTTACCTTGTGACATTTGTGGGCGATCCATTAAGGGTGGTTCTTTTAACCTCTCGCTTCATAAATTCTCCCATAAGAATGATGTGGTACGTAAAAAAAGCCTTCAAAATGACCAAAAATCTATATTCCCTTGAATGACGTTTTAATTTGTAATTTTTACCATGGATTTTCCAGGAAAGAATGGCTGCAATTGCGGCAAATGAGCGGGGATCTTATAATGCCTTCCTATCGGCAAAACTTGAAAGTGTTTATTCGCGGAAGAAGAATAAAGCTAATGGGAGTTCTAATTCCAAACCCAAACCGCGAAGGAATAATACGTTGGCTTCTCAAAGAAACAGGAATAAAAAGAAGAGGAATATTCGAACCCGCAAGGTTTTAGCTATGCGCGGCGCTTCTGCAGCGGTGGAAGCAGCATCAGTAAATAACAACGCTGCAGCTCCAGTTTTGGGAGGAAACAGCTCTAATCAATCAGCGACTGGGGGTTCTGTGGTGACTCCAAATTCGGTGGCAACCAGAAGTGCGAGAGCGGCGAGGAGAAGGCAAAATAGTGGGAGTGAAGAGGTCGGAGTTGCGACACCTTATGGGTGTAGAATTTGCAATAAACATTTTTCACAAAAAAATCATTTAACGCTGCATGTGAGGTCCCATGGAGTTCGGAGAAGTGAGAGAAGTTTGGCTCAACAAGAAGAGGAAGGTGGTGAACCAACCCCGTCAACTTCTGCTGCTGCCTTGGCTTCATCGCCACCAGATAATCAGTCGATTGGAGCTGGAATTGCGAGCAGGAGGAGGGGAGCCTTAGCAACATCATCATCATCATCTACTTCGGCTGCTGCTGCTGCTGCTGTTCCTCCAACGCCAAGTACTTCTAGTGCGGAAGGAGAAGGGCTACCACCCCCGTTGCTTTCACCAGTGGAGACTGCAGCACTTGCCGAAAATTTGGAGAGTGTGTGATGAGATGGGGATTAATCTTAATGGCGTTGCAAATAATGAGGGAGAAGAAGGGGAAGAAGATGCGGAGGCTCCGGAACTGAAGTGATTTAAGTGAGAATTATTGTTCAAAATATGAAGACTGTTAAGAAATAATGATGCAATCATTTTCAGCAACGGAATAAGTTGCATTATATTATGGTGTAAAAGTTGGTGTGCAGTGAAGTTTTGGTAGAGATTGGATCGTTATATTTAGTTTAGAATGTGTTCATCAGTTACAGTTTTGTTAGATATGTTTTTTCTTGATAGATTTTTCCTTAAATGTTGTTAAATTGATTAGAAGAATATCATGTCTAGAAGTTATGATAATTTAGTTGAAGATAATCCAGATAAGTGCTGTGATTTGTCTTCAACATTTCGCTGTATATTCGTAGCGAATAGAAATATATTTTGTTGAGAAGTTGAATTGATTGTACATTTCCTAATGGAAATTGTGTCTGCTCTTGGTTAGAATAACTGGTAAAAAAGGATTGAGTAAGTAGGTGCAGTTTTATACATACAATTATAAGTATGCCTTGGTATGTATTTGAGTTACTAATTAATTTATGTTGTGGGGTAAGCTCGGACTCATGTAATAATACAATTATTAATGCAATAAATGTGGTTTATCAGTCAAAGTCAATCATGAGCTCATTCACGTATGCATGAAAGCTTTACATCTCGGCATCTATCTCTATCAAACTAGAGTTACTTAGTATGCATTCATATTAAGATGATTTTGCAATAAAAATACATGCATGACATTCGATGACATAGGTCAATCAAGTTGCTAGCTTTTAAATTGAAAAGTGCCTCATGGCTGTTGCATTTATTAACTCAAGAAATGAAAGTTTAGATATATATTAGATTTACAATTGGAAGAATGACAACTAGTGAAAGATAGGGAAAGAAGAGGGCTAATATTATTAAGTGCTTCAGAAAGATATAGTACGAATCCATTGTTGTTCCGTTCATGCTCGTTTCGAAAGCACCAAATGCTCCTGTAGCGTAGAAGCTATTCTGAGCATAATTTAGTGAAGACCAAGAAGCGTGTGCTTGTCCGAGTCGGTGTTTGCGAGGTTAAGGGTAGCTAAGGTTCCCGTAAACTGACTAAAGTTTCAGTTTCAATTACAGGTTTTAAATAGTCAGGATTTTAAAGCATTCATATAAATACACTTAATTTTACTTACTCGTTCGGTGATAAAATATTAGTTGCAATGGCGGCATCATGTGTCCTAAGTAAATATAAATATGTTTGAAATCATTAGATTGCGGTTATTTGGATTACATTTTTAATTTTGTTATTGGTTACTTGTGTCCATCCGCATTTGCCACCTCTACACATTCCCCGACGAAATAAACCGCCAGAACCAAGAAAAGAACTAGTGAAAGCCTACTTGCCATCGTGTTGAATGTTGGATAATTTCGGATAGAAACTGAAATTGTTGAGACGAGTTCGGCTTCTCAAGTTGCTGATTTTAAACAGTTAGAAAGTAAAGATTGAGAGTATGATGAAACTTGGAGAAATTTTTGGGCCTTATATACCAATTTTTTCTCTCATAAGCATTTTTTTTCTACGAGGAACTGATATATAAGTATGCAAAATTTGTGCTGACAAAACGTAAGTTTGTAGAATCGCTTAATTATGTAATTATTGTTGCAAGTTGAGCAATACGGTTGCAGTTCCTGCTAAATTTATATTCTTAGAGGAAAATTCACAATGTTTTCAATGGTGTTTTTGTTGCTGCATAAAACTAATTAATAGAGTTGCAAATAAATAGCTGATTAGGTGGAAAATATGTATATTTCCTTATTAACTTAATGTTGCTTACTAACGACATAGCTTGTATTAATTTTTTCAGACCATTAGGTTTCACGAGTGCATGTTGTTCTGCTCCAATATTCTACCAGGAAAATATGAGAGGGGATATAATGATTTATTACTTTGCAACATGAAGTTCAAAAAATGCTTATTTTCAGAATATAATAGAACACATTTCTATTACAACGGCAACTTTTTGGGAAATGTTGCTGCTTTCTTAATAGGTTGTACTCGATAAAACGAGATAAAAGTGATATGAACATAAGTTAACGTCGACCGGGTACCAATCGCGTTCCGATTACAATGCTCAATTTTTTTTGTATATATTCTAATTGAAACCTCCAGAGCTCAAGAAAGAATACATGTGAAATGTTTTACACATGTATGCTTTAGTCAATCGAAACCGCAATGTTTCAAGCAAGGGCAGCATCATCAGACAATTATTTTACATATCATCTTATTTCAATTAAACGCATACGATAAATGATGATAGATTGTGGTAAAAAGATAGTAAATGTCATTATTTTGTATTATGTTTAAAATTCATTGGTTTTGTAGGCAAAATACATCCTACACAATCCTGCACCTTTTAAATAATGTGAGATCATTACCATGTCACAGAAATGTCAACCAAATTTCACGAGATATTGTTGTTCATATTACCACTTGACCTTAAGTATTGGTAACTAAGAACTGAGAAGTTAAGCCAATTCAGTGATATAAATACATCCGTTACATAGATTAATGCTTCGTAAGAGCAACGTAGAATGTTACACTCAGACAGAAATACAAAAAAGCTGTGCACTACATACCCTATTCCTAAAAATTATCCTTATTATAATGACTGTGGAATAATTTACGATATCGAGTTAGTTTGCGTGATGATTGCAGTGGTCAGTCCTAGATATATGGGGTAACGTACTAAAGCGTACTTCAGTAGCTCTGGGATTGCGCAGAGTTAATATGTGCACCCATCTCATTTTCCTTAGCAGAATAATAGCTTTAGCTTGCGAAACGGTAAATGTTTTAATGGATAGTTGAAGTCAGGTAAACTAACGGCAGGATTTAGGGCAAATTTACATAAATACGTATAGAAAAGCAAGAAATGATAAATAAATTGAATGCAAAGCACACACAAAAATATTTTTGATGTAAAAGTTTTTATGGTTTGGGGAAATTTATTCTGTCACATAAGTACACGAAGCCAATTTAACATAGATACTCTAAGAATTAAATTGCATGCGAAATGTAGGCGATTCCCGTTTTTGCTTACTGGTTCATCTTTAATTGCTGCCGTGGGCAATTTGGACATCAAGCAGATTACCACCAAAAATGTTGTGACTAGACAAAAAAAAACAAATAGAAAACACAAAACATTGGTGTCCATGTATAACCGAAAAATTTAAAACTTTTGTATCAAATGAGAAAGTTCAATATTCTAACTCGTGTTGGGTCTGAGCTGCCTCAAGATCCTGTGCTTGACCATCATCAGAAGAAAGGGCTTCAATAAAAATGGTGGGGTTTGAATTTCTAAAGTTTGATTGTCGAAGAAACATAATGATATAATATTAAACAGGTTAATTGATTATTAACGTTGATAACCAGTCTACTCACTGATGCTCTAAAGTTCCATGAGCTGAGTTGGTCAAGACAAAAGCTTCAATAGCTGGATGCTCTCTGAAACGCAACACACATGACTGCAATAAAGCAAAACCGCGTTGAATATCAATGTAACAAAACTAAGTACTTACGGAACTGGACTAGCAAATCCCTGCTTGATTCCTTCTCCTGCAAAGAAGACCACTAAAATCAGTGAAAGAAACATGGGCACCTTGGTTGCAGTCATTTTTCTGTTGTTGTAAGCTGGAGATGAAAGCTTATAAATTCAAAGTAGGAAGAGTGTTTAAGGTAGTTTGTTCTGATATGTAATAATATCCTTTTTTGTCTCGGAGAGGTTTATATATCAATGTAAAACTTAAAATGTAAGCACGCTTGGCGAATGTATGTCATTTGAGTTGTTGTATGTTTTAAAGCATGACGACAGCAAATTATAACCAATCAGGAAAACCTACTTTGACAAATTGACAAGCTTGGCTTTTGGCATGATATCATTCATTCAACATATCATCAAATGCATTTGGATCAGCAGTTTCGGAACAGTAATTAGAACAGGCAAACTGAAGAAATAGTTTGGCAGCTCAATTTTTTGGTCTTTCAAAATTAAAACAACTTGTTTAGCGGAATGTTTGCTCATAATATTGAGTTTCAAAGTTGCCGAATTTGCTCAAGGAACGCTTACATTTAACACAAAACTTAACAGTCCGTGGTAGACACGGTAGCTTAAAAAGTTGCCAATATGTCAAGTTTTTCTTATTGCTACGGAATTTTTATTGTCATCGTCATTTTTAGCTGAAGTATTTTTTTGGATTGTGTTTGGACTATGGATTCTCAAGTTTGATGGCTATGGGAACTAAAATTAAAAACTACTACAATTTTGTAAAAGGTAATTAAAGCTAGCAAAATATGTGCAATAAGCAGTTTGTAATACCTACATTTAATTTATACCAATAACCCCGACATTTCTATATGCACAAATGTAACTTTATGTAGTTTTACTACGCAAAGTGCACTCGTGACTCAAGGTCGTCAAAAATGATCCCAAATTTTGAACATAATAAATTCATTTACAAAGAGGTCGAAAATTCATCATGAAAATGGAATTATTGATCATTCTTGTGACAGAGGCTTTCATTTGATGTACGTGTCGTTCACATGATAATACTATATCGTGGTCTTTGACCCTGTTCGGGTGTTCCACTTTCCATGGGTTTATCACAACCTCTGTCCGATTTGCTTAATCTGACCCAGTTCTCGTTTAACCCATCTCAGATTACACCCGCTTTGAACTATTAAGCTATTGATTTTTGAAATCAGAATTACTTGAAAGTTACTCGGTTAAACGTTATCGTGTCCGCAGAAGGACAGACGATATTTTAAGTGTTCTATTTATTTGCCTAAGCGTTCGTTATAAATAAAAGAAACGGGACTGCTATGTTGTACAAAGTCTGTAAAGAAGAGTCTGTTATGACAAAAAATGATGTAGTTGTAGATGTAGATGAAATTGTGTACTTAGATATATATTTCATGTGTGTTTTGTAGCGGTGCTGCAAGTGTAGTGAAATTTTGCTTGCTAAAGGAAAAATGTTTACTATCAAGTTACCGGGTTCATACGACAAACACAAATGATGCTATATTTAATTTGTACTCGTTCCTTGATGCGCAGCACCTGTTTACTTTAAGCTTTCCAAATAAGAAATATTAACGGAGTAATACATAAAACATTATTGGCAATAATAATAATAAAGATTAACGGAATAAATGAATTTTAAAAACAGCATCCTACTAATCGTCAGTGCACCTATGTTCAGCTTCCAATGCTTCCAATGCTGCGCACGATTATTGATCTTTTCATTTTGAACCAAAAAACGTTAACCCACTCGCTAATATCATTTTCATGCGAACAGAATCTGCGATAAATATAAGCGTAAAGTACAATGGACGGTAAAAGAGACAACGAGCAACGATTTGCTTGATGTATGTATGCTGTTTTGTTTGGGAAGTTGTAGATAAAAAAACATTAATGATTTTTGAGTGAGATCAAAGTAAACCTTTATACTGACGCTATTTTTCAAACAGCGCAGATTCTTGGTGACAATTTTTTCAATTCAGTAAGGCAACTTTATTTTTAACAGATCCAATTTAGTATAGACAAATCCAATTACAGAGGAAAGGTAGTTAATATTTTATTTCTTTCACCAAAGGGGCTTAATAATCTGTCGTTTTAAAAGACCGGGTGGTTTGGACATGGGTCCCTGGACTTACTGCTCTAAAGCTGTCAAGAAAATTAAAGCGTCGTTCGATGAGCCGTGTGATAATCCGTGGTGGGAATTGGGAAGAACCTGGATATCAGCTAAGGGGTCTCTGTTTGAAAAATGGAATCATTGTGCATTTTAACCATCAAATATCATTTAACAAACGTAACATTGTGCCAAACTAATCAAATTGCTTAAAAATGGTGTTTTCAAAAATATGTGTAGTATTATACATTCTACAAAACTAATCAAATTTACGAATTAAAGTCGCTGTGTGAGAAGCCCTGGTGGGAGTTGGTGAGAACTTGGATATCAGCTAAGGACGGGTCTCTGTTTAAAAAATATTAAATCATCGCATATTAATACAATCAAAAAACGTTTAACAACATGCCGAACTAATCGGTTTATGGATTGTGTCTCCAAAATTGTGTAACCTTTGCTCTAATAGGGTGGCTAAAAGGATAGCATCTTCATTTGAGCTAAATTAAAACCAAACCAAATTAATTGGAAATAAACTTGTTAACTCATGCGGATTTTATTTTAGACTGCTTACAGTGTCCTTGAGGAATCTGCAGTAAGTTGAGTATGCAAAGGTTGACCACTCACAAACACAACGTTCCCTTTGTTCAAGCTTCTAAATAGGATTCAATAATGTGATTGATATTTAGGTTGACAAAAATGTTGGGAGTAAAATTGTTTGTAACGCAAATGAATACCTACAGAGGATTGCGATCGGTTTCCTGAATTCCATTACTGTCGACTGCAATGAATTTGGTGTTGTGGTCATTAGATCTATAATATATCTGTTTTAAATAACCTTTTATCTATTTAAGGAGTAGTAATCTTTACTTTCAATTTATATTTAATACGTACCCATGCTGAGATGCGGAATTATGCTGACTTTGGTCCCCCAAAGCAAGTTGTATGAGAGCAGCATGATCATGATCGTTGGTACTATGGAATGACAAAACACCGACAACGGTTGAAATATTGCGAATATTTAACAAGGAAAAATTGTAAACATACCCCAGATCTAGAAGACTATTTGCGTTGGTGTTTCCCCCAATCGTAATAAGAACGATGCAGATTGACAGAAGTGTCACGGGAACGTTTTGGACTCTCATGCTTGTAAACATTTAGTTTCCGAAGGAAGGACTCAAGAGTAATTTTTTAAAGATACGTTATATGATATCACTGAATTTCACAACTTCTTTATATATACCTAGAATTAACACGATTTTCCTTGTTGAAATTGAACAGTGCGTTCAAAAATACATGCTACGAGTATGAAATCATTATTGCCAGGTTTTTTCAGTTTGCCTAATCAGTTTTTGATTTTTATGACACCTTTAGTCATGCATCTCAAGATCTGTACTAAACTATTTTAGGGACAATTTTTTATAAAACAACTGCTGCTGTTGTGGTTGCTGTTTTAAACTCCGTGATTTCCTCGTAGATAGTGTCAAATACATAGTTTTGCAGCCTCTGAGCTTTTTATGATACTGCGTTCATCAGCAAAGTTCTAGTGCACAATTTTTTGATGACGTAGAATTTACGTAGCGCATTATATGATAAATTAACATTTTTTAAAATTTAGTAAGGAAACTTTCAACTGATGTAATTTTTTATGAAATTACCAAAAAAACTGTCAAAAGGTTTAGTATACGTAAATAATGTAACAAGTAAAGTAATGAGCGCTGCGGTTGATAAAGGTATCAGGAGCGAATTTTCTTTTCTCTCTTCAAAAGCACTTGCTTATTTAACTAAAACGATCCGCCATCGGAATTCTTAGGAACGTGCCTTTAAATGCATTAATTATTAATGTAATTCTTATGTTGCAAATAAATATGTATACATTGGCATGCCATGTTAACCTAAGAAATAATAGACTTTTCACATATATTTCATAGTTTTTAGACAAAAGCATCAAATGGTTTAAGTACAATTTAGTCTCAAATTTTATTCCAAAGACCTGCTAATGTCAAGTATGTATTTTCACTTTAAACTCAGCATGACAAGTATGTTCAAAACTTGACAAAACCCAGGTACATTAGGTTAGTTTTGCATCGTTTTGGGTATATCATACTGCCATGTGGAAGGACCTCTACAAATACTTCTATCTTATTATATGGTAGTGCAAAATCAAGTATTCCTTCTGTTCTTTCTACATGCTTTTTGTATTTTCTTGTAGACTTTATAAAAAAATATACCTTTTCCATAAATCTAGAAATAAATGGGAGTGGACAATTTTAGGTCCTTTGAAATTCACTTCCATCATTTATCATACCAACTACCGAGTGCCTACTTTAGTTGGATTGGAGCTCGACTGGTCTTGTACATTCTAGGACAGTTTTGGATACTTACAAAGACATTCTTTCCCCCAAAATTGCTAAAATGTTCAGTGTGGGGCTTTTAAAATTGATGGAATCCTACAGCAAATTAACTTCACGTGTTGGCGTCTTTGCCATAACATTTCACGCTGACTCCGGCACTTTTACTCGCCACCCAAACCAAGAATGGAAAGTAAAAGTTAACTACATTCTTGAACTCTTTTGGTTAATTTCAGCTGCATGTATTCTTCTAAAATGTTATCAACTTGGGGACGTCAACCGATTAAATCTCACCGTCGCTTATTGGCTAACAGGACTCCTTACTATCATTGTATTCTCTCTCATTCGTTGGTTTCCTCAAGATCTAGCAGTCATTTTTAATGGATTCTTCGGACTAATACAATACATGCACAGTAAGTCTCCATAAAATTTTATTTTGAAGTAAAAATGTTAACATTGGTTCGCTTTTTCTGTAGAAACGTACTATCCCTCATTCGACCCAGAGAAATGCAAGCTAAACAAGCTACTGGAAATTCTGCTCAAATCTTTTGCAGTGACCATGTTAATTTCATACTTTCTCATTGTCCTTATAATTTTTCACGATCCGACAGCCACAGTATTTCTTGGGGCATTAATACCCCCAAAGCTCTTCTACCTCCCCATTCGAATTTTAATTATTCTCTACCACGCATACATAAACGTAGCCCTTCACATCAGTGTTCTCACAATTTGCAGCATGATGGTAGTCTACGGCTTCTATTTTACTCCGATCCTCATCCGCGAGCTGAAATTAGGCCAAACTAACTACAAAATGGATAATGAACTGCGAGATCCAAGCAATATTCGTCATGTTTATAGATCTCTGCAAATCATTCAGGCTCACTTACTTTGCAATGCT
>JAQGAP010000460.1:0-34621 GCA_034697805.1 Orchesella bifasciata | reverse complement strand
CACTGGTTTACTTAGCAGTTTAAAAATGTGACATTCGTAACTTGGCGCCAAAGTTGAATTTCGAAAATCGGAGAAAAATTCCCCCTGGGGAATTAGTTAAATAGTCTCCATGCCAAATTTCAGCGCAATCCGTTAATATTTGGTTGAGTTAATCGTGGTCCCTCCTTTGTCTTTCAAGTAGCCCCAGAACCGTTGTCTCAACTTACCCCAATATTCTGTTTGCTGCGTTTTACCTAGAATTTAATTATCTTTCATTATCCATCGTAAAAATAAGGCATTGGAGACCTCGAGTTTTTTCTGGTCCAAAATGGCTTGAACCTACTGAATTACAAATATGTAAATGACGTACATAAAGTTGAGGGCTTTGAAGTGAAATGGTCTACTATCGCAAGTTTTCACTTGATTCTGTTTCTTGTTGTATTTGATGGGAAGTCCTCCAAATATATTGGTTAGCAAAATATGGGTTAGAAATAACGGGAATATATATCTATTACCTAGCATATTGTATGCAATTTCGAATTATATGTTTTCGACGTAAACCTTTTTTGTATTTCCGATTGTTCAGTTGGTACGGAGCACAATTTAATAAAGTCTGATACTAGTGGCGGCAGGTTGATTAATGTTAAGTGAGCTGAAATGTGAAATGAATAATTGTTTAGTCTCTTACTTTTACGACTTTCCTGATTCACCGTCAGATTGCTTACTTTGAGACGGATCGGTTAAAACTACCGCAGCCGAGGAGTTTTTTCTGGCTTTCGTAAGCATATGATATTTATAAATGAAAGATTGCTCGAATGGTCGAAAGGCATAAACATGTTTTTGATGGCAGAAAAATAATCCTACCAACAAAAATGACCGAAAACCTAACAGAAGAATTCTGCAACTTCTGGAAGAAAAAATTTACAATTTTATTGAAATTTGTCACAATATAACACAATATTATTTTGGTTAAAATACATAATTTTAATATGAAATTTCAGTTATATAATTTTTGTAGTTATCGAAATTTATCACAATCTACAGTGGTCAGGTACATGCACATTAAAAATATAATTCTTGAAACTAAATTAGATTTAATAACATTAATATACAATAACTTAGGATTATCATTGAACTAACAGAGCTCTTTTTGCCTTCTCTGGTCTACCCCGATTTCTCCTTTCCCCAATAGGAACTTTTCGTGCCTCTGGTCGTACGTTATATTTGCCAATTTTCAAGGCAATACCCAATACATGCTTACAAATAAACTCTTTTTGAAAACCAGGGCAAGTGCATGATGCTTCTTCCCAGTTATCATCTTTCATTTCCAACTTCAACAACAGTTTAACGCTGCTTCTGTAGCCCTCAAACGTTTTCCAGCTTTTGTTTTTGTTCAGACGTATATATTTATCGATATCACTTTCTTTCAGTGCTGTTGTCGAGATTGTTGAATTAGTTCCCAATCAAACCTGCGTTGCCTTTTCGTTGGAGTGGGACTGTCTGATTCATCAGATGAACTTGAGTAGTCACTCAGAACTTGAGATCTTGCGAGTTCAATCTCGTCCATCTGTATGAAAAATAATTTTCGGCTAATTATAGTAACGATTTTAAGCAGTTTAGAATGTAACCGTGCTAAAAAGTACAATTTACCTTAATTTTCAGTAAGTTTGGAGGGAGTCCTTTCTTGTCTTCATATGATACGTTCTTATATTACAGTGTACTAAAGGCGAGCTCATACTGATCTGAAGGATCCACGTACCTCTGTGCTTCCAACTCAGCAGATCAAATTATTTGCATAAATTAGGACGCGTCTCTGTCGTTTCACTTCAATTTCATACATAAAATTTGAAGCTAGGATACACAAATTATTTGGTCCACAGAATGTGCATTTGCATATGTATCAAATATACTTACATAAAAGATCCGATATGAGTTTTATGAGATTTAACGCTCTTGATATTCCAAATAATGAATTATTTTGTGTACAGAGCAATGCATTTGCATAAAGGTAGAATAATATCTTCAAAATTGTAATTATTCATGAAAGTACAACATTCAATTACAATGCAACAGATTCTTTTATATGTCGGATGCCTTTCTTCCAATAGTCGCAAGTTTCGGTGCTTATGGTTTCGGTTAGTTTTGTTGGTAGATTTCGGTCAAACAGTTGCAGCGTTAAATGCATGCCGTTTTTGATAATCTGCGGCAATAAAAATATGAAATTTGTAAGTAGTTCCTATTTACGATCTTTTGTTGGTCTTTTATCGCTATGACATTTTGCGTTTTTATATTTTTTGCAGTGATAGTCAAACCCCATATTTTTGGTTTGCTATATATTAATCAACGGAACTGCCCATGTCGTAAAAGTTTTGTTGATATTAAGTTCGAGGTTCTGATATATGGCAAACAAAATCCAGACTATGTTTAAGAAAGCATATCATATACGAGAGATATTAAGGTGTCTGAATTCTGAGGTTTTTCAGGTACCAGAACCTTACTTTATATGGTTGGCCATGTCTCGTATACTTTCAGTACTGCCACATCATTTCCTTCCGATGGAATTTACTAAAAGCTGGAACACAAATAGTTTATGTGCACAAAGAGATACATATGGTAAAGCAAGCCAAAGTTATATGGTTTTCTCTTAACTAATTAAGTCGCAAAAAGGGTTTAATTATTAGGTTTTACTGAATTTATAAGCAGAGGTAATAAAACCCGCTTAAATGCCGGGAAAAATATTCCCAAAAGTTTTATTATCGTCTCATTTCTACTTTTCTCGGTATATCTTGGTAGACCAAGTCGTAAGTGGTGTGGGAAAATTTAATATTTTCATAGTCGTCAGTGCATGAAATTACAGAAAAACAAAACAGGTACTGATCATGAATCTTGGTAATTTTGCATTTTTTTCATGCTATCTGGTTTTAATCGTAAGCTAATGCTTTCCTCGGTACAATCCAGAAACTAGTATTCAACATACACTTTTTATACTAAATAAATTTTATCCGAAGACGTGGAACGTCTGGAATTTTTCTTCACCGATTATGGATAATAAGCATATTAATAAAGATTATGATTGGAGCTTATTTTATTCTTTGGATTGTAGAATGGTTCTTTCATACTATGAAGCAAATGTAACCAATGCGGAATTTCAAAAGCATAAACAGCATATGAGTGATGGGTTTTACAGGAGTAATAAACTAACAGTTTGGCCAACTGCAAAATCCAGTATGGTGATTCCAGTAAGCTTATCAAAAAAGTTCACAGAACCTAGTCCAATTTTCAACGGTTGCCAGCTCCGAACAACCCTTTTGATCCAAGCGTCTCGTTGCCACCTTTCAACTTTCTTTGCAAGCTGCAGAGTTTCCACGGACATGGCATTCACACCTCCTTCCATTCCGGAAATCACAGCAATAATAAGAAAGGTATCCAAGAAAATGGCAACAAAAAATGACATTTGGACCAATGGCGAACCTTCCTTTAAAAGAACTATTATTAGATATAGTGAAATAGTAAGCGCCATCGTTGACATGGCAAGCCTCGCCACAGTAATAAAGTGCTGTTGGATGGAGTTATGCTGCTGAATCAAAAGTTGAATCTGACGGTACATCAACACGATTTTAGAATTCGTCAAACTTCTTCCCCCGGAAACAATTCTTTGCTGGGATCCGCTTAAATTCAGAAGTTTTTGGAAATGAAATAAATAATTTTTGTAGCAGTAAGAAAATAAAAATCCAAATTGCGTGTTTGTAATGGAAATGGTCGAAAACAGACAGGCAAAATTAGAGGCCGAGAAGGCGGCCAAGGTCAGCTCAATTGGTTTGGTGAAAATGCCAAAGTGATTTGGTTCACACACGATGTAAAATTTATACCCAAAGTTGCCAGGGAAACAAGGGAGAATACTTCCAAGCAAAAACATTGCCACGGCGCCTACTGGAGCGCTGGTAGTTCCAATTATGTCAACTAAAACCACGGATTTGGATTGCTCTTCGAAATTGGATTTGCTGGGGTAAATGTAGAACATTTGCTCGAACTTGATGATTCGATTTGTAAGTTGAATCAGATCGGTAGTTTTTTCCAAAACCTTAAGGTTGATTAACGCTGCTGCAAAGAATCCGGTAACAAGCATCGTACTCATTGCCATCATCCAAACTGGAACGTTTTGAGAGGAGGCTGTTTGAAATGTTATCACTAATATGTAAATGAAGTACATAAAGTTGAGGGCTTTGACGCGAACTTTTCTACTATCGCAACTTTCCACTTGATTCCGTTTCTTGTTGTATTTGATGGGAAGGCCTCCAAATATATTGGTTAGCAAAAGATGGGTTAGGAATAATCGAAATATGTATCTATTGGATAGCATTTTGTATTATATTTTGAAATTTTTTATGATAAAGGTGAATGTTTTTATGAGTTTTGGCCCAGCAGGTTGATTTAGAGCAAATAAGCAAAAATAGGAAATGGTGAATCGTGTATGTCTCTAACTGTTACGGCTTTTCTGATCCACTATCAGATTGCATATCTTGAGGAGGATCGCTTAAAACTATCACAATCAAGACGTTTGGATTGGCTTTCGTACGCACATGCTATTTATACATGCAAGATTGCTCCAATGGTATATAGGTAAAAGCATGTTTTTGATGATCTAGGGCAGAAAAAATATGAGAATTGTAAGTAGTTCCTATTTACGATTTTTTGTTTTCACTTTATCACTATAGAATGTTAGCTTCTGTTACTATTCGAAGCGATAGTTAAAATCCATACTTTTTTTGCTATCTGGCAATTCACAAAGCTGCTGATGTCGTAGAATATTTGTTGATATTAGATACGAGGTTTGATACAAGGCAAACCAACTCCAGAATATGTTTTTTAAGAAAGTATTATAAGTATTATAAAGTACACCATATGCGGAATTGGGTCTTTCAAAAAACACCGAGAAAAGTATTGATGAGAAGATTTTAAAAGATTTTACGCATACATTTTTGTTAGCTTTTAAGCGGGTGTATCACCTCTTTTTGTTTAAAAATCATACTATTCTGAGAAGAAAAAAAAGTTTGAAGCAAATGTTTTAGATACCACTCCAACACAATTAAAAATCGTTTATGGAGGTTGTTCAGCTTATGATACACAAGATAACTTATATCTTATTTTGTATGAACAAATTGGGAAAATAAAATTACTATTAACATTCTACTGAAGGTCGTTTTCCACAAAGTTAATCCACGGGATGGGAATGTTCGAATAGTAATAATTAACGCACAAATGAGAAACATCATATTCTTTTGAAGTTTAAAACTTGGGCTCACTAACAATATCCTTTTATCTTTTATCCTCTTTTATGAAACTAGTGTAGGTTTATAAGGACGTGATATTATGACGTCCATACCTTTTCTGGTATTGGTTTATTGGACGTGTTGGTTTGGTTGTCGAAAACGTATAAATTATAAGTTTTCCCTTATTCAACAAAAACAAATAACAGTTTGAATCCTAATTTCCTTTTGATGGAATTTATAAAAAGTATACCGATAAACATCGAGAAATCTATTAAATTCCCATTCCAAAAACATTTCATGACGCGAACCTATTGACAATCGGTTACCAAAGCATGTACATTATATGTACTCAATATGTTCTGGTAAAGTTAGCCTCATATTAGATGATTGTCTCTTAAATATTTACTAGATTACGGCGCCATACCACTAGATTTCTGATTGTTTTCTAGTTTTTATCTTTCTTGTTGTAGGAGAAAGGAAGCCCTCCAAATGTTTTGACCAAATTTACATCAATAATAAGTAATTGAAACAGCTCTCGTTTCAAAAACATTATGAAACGTATGGAGAAAGGAAACCACTATCTATCTCTATCAACTATCAAACTATCAAATTGGGTTCACTAACAATAATTTTTTTATTCAACTAGTGTCGGTTTATAAGAAGGAGATAGTATGACGTCAAAACCTCCTGTAGTATTGTTTCCGTTTGGTTGTCAAAAAGGTATAAATGTTATGTCTTGCCAAATTCAGCAAAAACAGTTCGAGCGTGAATTACCTTTTGATGGATTTACGAACAGCAATACCGATAACATCTAGAAATCCTTAAAATCAAAACATTTCCATGACCAGAATGTTTTGACTTTCGGGCACCGTAGCACGTATACTATATGTTCACAAAATGTTTTGATAAAGGAAGCCTCATGTTAGATGATTTTCGCTTAAAATGTATTACTTTATAGCAATAGAATGTCGGCCAATTAATAATTTTCATTAGTATGATGACAGCAAAAGTGATAAAACCGTTAACATCAACCAAGAAAAACATAACCCGATGTTTTTATCCCTGAATTTGTCTACTTTTTTCGGTATTTGCTAAAACCTACGTCATAAACGGTGTGTGATAATTTAACTATTTGATCGTAAGTAAAGAAAATGATGAGAAAACTACAACATATATCTCCAGACATTCTGGTTTTAAAAAAAAATTGTTACGAAGAGGAGAAGTCTTATGCAAATAATTTAGGTAAGACTCTATTACTTTTAAAAAACAGTTATTGAATTTACTGTCTATTTTACACAAATAACTTACATGTTATATGCAGCTACTTAAAATTTGCAGAATTTGATTTTTTCAGATATCTGAACAAGAAAAGCCGAGTTTCTTACATCCCATGAACATGTTAAACTGATTGCTAGCCATGCGACATGTGTAATTTCTCTGTTTCTTCGTGGCAAGCAGCGCTCTAAATGTTCCTTTGGAGACTCCTCGAATAAAAAGAAATACGCTCGGTTTCCCAATCACAAACTGCTTTCCAAAACAGAGTAAAATTGGTTTTGAAGAGCGTACAAACTTTTTCATTAGAGTTTCCCTTAATCGGTCGCAGTCTTTCTTGTCCCATTCTTTTAATACTTTTCCCCCTTTTGTAGCGAACATTCTCCCGATTTCCAGAAACAAGGCCCAAGCTCCCATAATTCCAACTGTCCACATTAAGAGCTGCAATTTCGAGCCCATTGTTAGCTTCTTTCAATACCGAACGAGGACGAAGTTGCAGTACAAAGTTGTCAGTATGATAATGTAGTTTTCTATGAAAATAAACTTTCCTATCACATTTAGCATTTGAGAATGCAGTAGTTGAATTGAACGGTAGACAAATTGAATATGTGTAGGCGTTCGTAGCTCATCAATCGTATTTTAATTTGATCGGCCAATGCGTATTTCCCCGAGTAACATCCCCATTATGTAGAAAAATACACAAATAGCATGGATGCCATTGATACTGCACTGATCACAAGAACTGTGATAATCCATGCGTGATAGCAAGCTATAACGGTTTGTACAACGTAGTTGAAATAGTTTTCTGGGATAAGTTCACCAAGGAATATTCCTCCGCGCGCGCGGGAGGAGGCAAGGATAGAAATCGTGGCTATCTCAGTTAAAATTACGTACACTGCCAGAAAGCTTAGCGCAACGTCCATGATAATGATTGCCGTGTTCGAATTTGGGTTAAATGATCGGGTAAAATACGTTCCTAAAATAAAAACAAAGCTAGATACATGGAAAATAAATTTAGGAAATAAACTG
Source organism: Orchesella bifasciata (assembly GCA_034697805.1). Lineage (NCBI taxonomy): Eukaryota > Metazoa > Arthropoda > Collembola > Entomobryomorpha > Orchesellidae > Orchesella > Orchesella bifasciata. The sequence continues at coordinate 27,071 of JAQGAP010000460.1, read as the reverse complement.
GAAACTTACGATCCAAAAACCGCATGAAGCGGTAGAATCCATTAAGGATAATACAGAGGTCTCCAGTGTAGAATCGAATAAGGGAGTATATAACAGTGGCCAGTGCTGCAGCCAGCCAATAAGCCAACCCCACATTAAATTAATTAATGTCTCCCATTTTGTAATGTTCTAAGAGAATAAAATTTGAAGCCATGTTTCAGAAAAGGCTCAAACTGTAGTTAAGTTTAACTTTCCATTCAAGTTTTTCTTGGGGATGAAAGGTTTGGGTGTTTTGTTCGAATTTTATCGCGAAAACACCAAAAGCTTCACCCAAATATTGAACGTATCGGGCAAGCCGACACAGTCGTTGGCTAAACATTTTAGCTTACAAAAGACGTCTAAATCGAAATGTAAGTTAACTTTGATGTTCCAAGGATGAATGCCAACGCATTGCAACTAAATGTAAGTTTTTCTAACTCTTATACTAAACCTGCCGTTTGGTTGAAAAAACTGGCCGGAAAGTATCATTTACGAACCACTACAATAAAAAGCAGTTATGAAAATAGAAGATAACTACAGAAAAATATAGCATGTTTTAAATCCACATGTCAGTACCTCCCAGAAAAATACTTCTACTGGACTGAGCCTTGGCCTATATCTGGTAAATTGATCTAGATCCTTGTAAGTGCTGGGTTTGGTTGACAAAATTTAGTTAGTTGTTTATACTGGTAATTTAATTTTATACAATTGTTTCGACAATACAAAGTCTCTAATGACTGAATATCTACTGAACTATAACTAATAATTTTCAAGTTGAAATTTTCAACTATTTAACAGACCGTTAAAGTTAAAAGCAATATCACACAATTTCGTGTGTGCATATGTTTATGCAAAATCTATCTTAAATAGCTGCAGAATCTTCTTGCTCATCAAAATCTTCCGGTGTCGAAACCCATATTTTTTCCCATTTTTTCCTTTCTCTTCCTATTTACCCTGTACTATTCCAGTTTTTCTTCCGGTGTCCCCATAACCGCGAAACAGAAGATTCTGCAGCTATATCTATGTTTGTCGAACTAATACGAAAAAAATTGTGTACGGTCCAGATTTGCAAATGGTGTTTTTTCAGAATTCAACATTTTGGCACCAAACATGAATTTTTAAAAATGGATGAAAATCTCCCCTGGGGAATCGACTAAGGAGTTACCATACCAAATTTCAGCCCAATCCGTCAATAGGGAGGTGAGTAAATCGTGTTCCGTCATCATCTGTTCAAGTAACATCAGCACCTTTGTCTCAACTTACCCCAGCCTGGTGTTCCAGCAATTAACATAGAATCAAAGGGGTTTTCATATTTTAATAACACAATGGTTTTTGCAGACATGATTTTTGGTTCGGTGTCGAATTGGTTTGAAATCACTGATTATACTTTTCAATTTGAATTTGATTGAAATATATATTTAAGTGAAGAATTGCTTATTATTCGATGCAAATTTACATTACAAGGCCCTACTTACAATAAGTTCCATAATGAAATCAAAATGTGGTTAGAATTTTTTTAAAAAGTACACTAATTCTTTAAATGACATTTACAAAGGAAAAATCTGCCACACACCTTTCTAAAATTAACTACTTTACATCCTGATTAAATCACAGCAACAGCAGGCTAATTGTCTAGTTTATTGCAAAATCAAGCGCAATTACCCCAGTAAGCTTGTCAAAAAATGAAGGTGTTCGATAGTAAGAGATCAGCATAAAAAAGATAGTTAATTTCCCGTCTCAAAAGCATTTATATAATAAATCGAAGAGAGTCTTGTTGAAGGTGTTTCAGACCTGGATTCCGGCGCAAAACTAAATGTTTGATATGGAGTCTAAATATATGACACAGTTTAATAGCAAAAAGCCAGAAAGATTGTCCGTTTAGATTCCCCTTCACGATAAACTAAAAGGATTCCCAGTGGTGTAAGTGCATATATTATTGCTTTTTGTATGATTTTTTTAGAAGGAATCGGTGCCACATGTATCATTTCAAATATTTCGCCCGTATTTTCAAAAACCAATGTGGGAAGTGGGTTTACATGGATTAGGACTGAAGGATAGATTGATTTAGGTAGATTCATAGTTTGTTGCCACAAAAAATTAAACTTGTGTTTGTGTCTTGTCATATGCGTTGTAAAAGCTCCTTTTGCAAACGGTCAACACATAAAATATGTATACCCCGATCTCTATAGGGTCCCTTTTTGCAAATAAATAGCTTTCCACTGAGGATAACTTACATGATTCCTGATTTAAACTTTTCCAGATTTTTATTTCGCATATGGATTGTAATTAGGTTACATTTTTATCTCTCTCTCCTCGAATATTTCCAAGGGTTATATTTGATTAGTATTAGACGTTGGCATGATTTAGGATAGCGAAACTACTTTTTTACCGAATAAACAGCTGTGTATTTTAAGTATTCTGCTATGAGAAAATGGAAACTTAACACTAAACTCACTAAAAAGATGCTGTTTAAGCCGAATAACTATAAAAGAAGCAAACTAACTGTTTGATTGATAGAAAAATCCAAAATTGTGACACCCGTGATTCCATCGAAGAAATTTACGGAACCAAATCCTATCTTTACCACCTGCCAACTCCGAACTATTCTTTTAACCAATGCGTCCTTTTGCCAGTTACCCACTTGCTTTGCAGCCTGCAAAGTGTCCCAAGACTTGATGTAAACTCCACCAAGCAGTCTTGCCAAGACCAGAATAATTAGTATACAGTCAACAAAAATTACAAAGAAAAATACAAGTTCAAACTTAAATATCCCATCACTCATCAAAGTAATTAGAATATACAATGCCATAGTAAGACCCGTCGAGCTTAGCGCCATCATGACAACAATGATAAAATGTTGATAAACAGAGTTCTGTTGTTGAATTAAGAGATGAATTTGGCAATACACAGAAAGGTCATGTCGCTTGAAATTGTATCCATGTCTGCTATTGTTCGCCGACAAAATATGTTGACAATAAATCAAGTAGTTTTGGAAACAATAGCAAAAAATGGAAGTAAATTGAGTGTTCACAATCCCAATTGTAGTAGTTAAGCAGGTAACATTAAAAGCGGAGAAACCAGCCAGTAGGATTTCAATGAGTCTTGCGTAACTTCCGAATTGATTTGTTTTGCACTGGTGAAACAATTGATATCCAAAATTTGCGGGAAAGCAGGGTTTAAATAGTGAAAATCCAAAAAATGACAGAGCAAAAACGGGAGCACAAGTCGTACCAATTATATCCGCTAAAACGAGCATCCTGTAAAGGTTTCCTTCAATGGTGTATCGTACACCTCTTAATTTGTGGTGATTGGCCCTTTCAAAATTAAGCATTCGGTTTGTAAGTTGAACCACATCTTGTAATTTGGTGTAGAAATTAAAATTTATAAACAAAGCTATCACGAATGCAATAGCAAAAAACCCACTGAAAGCCATCATCACCATGGAAATTTCAGTGGCTAATATTGTTTGAATTAGGATTGCACTCGTGTAAAAGAGAGAAATTAAATTGAAAACTTTGTAGCGCAGCTTGCTCTTTTCGATGTATTCAAATCTTCCTTCTATTTTGTTAAAAATTATGGGAATGCCTACGACAGCATGGGCAAGTGTAATGTTGAGGATCAGAAGACGATAAATTGCAGGTTTTAAAAACATTTTGCAAAAAGTAAGAGTCAAACTTTTAACAAGAATATATTGTACGTTGTACAGCTAGGAGGTTTGGATGGAGAATAAAGCGTAGGATAAGGTGCACATCTTTAAATTGGTTTGCTCTCCTCCAAATCAGGTCATTAAATTAGTAATTGAGTTGGTTTCGCTTTACCAAGATGTTGAGATACCAGAGGAATTCGAGACGATCGTTTAACGATTATTATGTGCGCGTGGAGGCTCATAAATTTCTATTGATGGGAAATACAGATTTGAAAATAGAAAATATCCGTTATTTTTCTTACACTTGGAACAAAGTGTGATATTAATCGCTATAAAGTTTGAGGAATAGATTGTCGGAGTGGGTTTGCAGATTTGCAAAACAAACATGTTTGTTTCAACGTGACAGTTTTTTATGGATGATAGAAGTGTCAGTTTTCGTTTGGTGAAGTAAGCGTACGTATCCAATTACTCTTCTGCTTTCTATATGAAGTATCCTACGTTAAAACAATCATATTTGAATGTGATATTTGTGGAGTGTCAGCTAAGTAGAAAAATTCTCCTACCAGGTAGCAGAATTCAACTACTGTTTGGGTAGCAATATTCTGCTACCTTGTAGCAGAGTTCTGCTACCCTTTATATGGATAGAATTGGGTTGGGTAGCAGAATTCTGCTACCGTATTGTTCTCATGCGGTTGAAGGTAGACTAGAGCAAAATCGTTAACTGCAATGGACAGAGCGTACTCAAATTTATATATAGTTATATATATATATATGCAAACCATATGCACCTTTATCAACCACAAATGTGCATTTTATAGTGAAAAATGATTTTTTGCATGTATCCTTATGGAATGGTGGGGAGCAGAATATTACTACCCAAAAGGTCGTTGAATTCTGTTACCCTAGCTGTAACTGGTGGTGGGAATTGTTATAAAGAGACTTCCTATAATGTGATTACTTACCAAAAACTACCATTTTTAAAGATGCTAAAAGGTTGGATGTCAAATTTGACCTAATACCAACTTAACTTTCATTTATTTACAGTAGTTGTGAGCTAACTAATAATGAGTGTTTTGGTATGTGTACTTGCAAATTTGTGTTTTTTACAATTTAATCAAATGAAAAGGCTGGCAAAAAGTTACACATGTCACACAACGTGTCTATGCTTCTAGTTAAATAAGTAAAACATTAGTCCAGCTTTCAAAAACATAAAAATATACACAACGACGAATAGCAACCGGAGAGGAAACTGAAACTCAGAAATAGAATTCCCATCCCAATTTTTTTGAACTGGATTTAAAGATGCAAAACAGTGGGTTGTGATATAAAAATTAGATAGATTCCAGTTTAATGACAGAGATTTATTCAAGCGTTTTATTTTGCAAAACAGGCCTAAGAAATGTTCACATGACATAATATTATAAAATAACAGAAATACTGTATTGATCAAATTAGTTAGAATAGAAAACCAAAATAATGATATGCTGATACCCAAGTGTAAATTTGCTACACAATCCAAGCCGTTTACAACAGCAGAAGACTGATGGTCTGATTTATTGAAACATCCAGAATTATCATGCCAGTGAGTCTGTCAAAAAAGTTGGCAGATCCAAACCCAACTTTCAACGGTTGCCAGCTTCTAACCTCTCTTTTCGCCCAAATATCAGTTTGCCATTTTTCATTTGTGTTTGCTACCCTTAGCAGCTCCCCAGAGTTTGTGTACACCCCACCCCCCATTCCCGACATAACTACAATGATGAGAAAACAATCCAAACACGTTGCCAGGAACAACCCAAGCTGTAGAATGGAGGCACCTTGACCCACCAAAACAATGATAAAGTACAATGACACAGTAAGTCCTATTGACGCAAGTGCCAGTACAGCCACAACGATAAAACGTTGATGAATGGAATTGTGTTGTTGAATCAAGAGCTGGATTTGTCGGAACAACAGATCAACTTTATGTTTACGAATATTAAAATAAGCAGTAGTTCGGTTACCACTTGATACTAATTGTCGGCGACAGTTGTCAAGGTATTGTTTGTAGCAATAACAGAATATGTATGTAAACTGGGTGGTTACAATCCCAATTGTGCATATTGCTGCAAGAATGTTTATGATGGTGATAAGCGCCAAAGTAAGTTTGGTTATTATCTCGTAGCCAACCCCTTTTTTCCATTCGTAATAAGGCATACACTCGGGGTAGAGTTGATAGCCAAAGTTTCCGGGGAAACAAGGTAGAATAAAAATTAGTGCACAAAATGTAGCTGCTCCTACTGGAGCACATGTGGTTCCCACAAGATCAACAAAAAGCACGGACTTGAATCGGACACGGGTGTCTTTTACGTCGCAGTGTTTAAAACTTTGGCGCTCAAACAAAATCATACGATTGACAAGTTGAACGAGGACAGGTATTTTTTGAAACACTTTGATATTAAGAAGCAGTAATGCCGTAAATGCGAAAGAAATAAATCCACTGAGCCCCATCAACCACATCGGAATATTTTGAGCTTGAAGTGTTTGCACTGCGAGTACGGAAACGTAGAAGAAGTAAACGAAATTCAATATTTTATAACGAATTTTGGATTTATCATTGGTTTCAACCTTACCATATTTTCTGTTGTAGATCATGGGAAAACCTACCAAGGTATTTGTTAACAATAGGTGAATAATGAAAAATCGAAAAATATGTCGCTTCAAAAACATTTTGAAAGAAGTTTGCAATAAAGACGCACTATGGTAGTGTGAGGTTCCAGGTCGAAATGAGGACTGGAAAATAGGTGATGTTGAAAGGTATTTGAGGCTAAAATTCTACCTATCTAGAGTTTTAAATATTTATAAATGCCTGATACCGACATAAGTATATTACGGTAAAATAGGAAAGTTTTATATAAAAGATTTTTCCCCCATAGATTAAAGCAGAATATTTTAGTCGTCAACAATATCAATGTTATGCAAGGAATCTCCCTAAGTGGAAAGTTTTAATTAATTTTTTATGCGTTCTAGAAGATTCCACTTGGCTTAAAAGGAAGTAAAATAACATGTTTACCGTGAGAAGGAGGTTGAAAAGTATTTGAGGCTAAAGTGCCACCTATCTGGAGTTTTAAATATTTATAAAGGCTGATCCTGAGATCAGATTGACTTGGGATATTGCGGTAAAATAGAAAAGTTTTATATGAAAGATTCTCCCGTAGATTAAAGCAGAATATTTTAGTCGTCAACAATATCAATGTTATGCAAGGAATCTCCTAAAGTGGAACGTTGTAATTAATATTTTATGCGTTTGAGAAGATTCCACTTGGCTTCCAAGGAAGTAAACATAACCTGTTAACCGTTTAAGGACTCTCGCTTTTTATATCTCTCTTAAGATTTAATATTTTCTCATGCATCGATTTTTCAGACTAAACCGAGCCGAGCCAAACCCATACAGTTATCTTGTAAATTTTCCCCCGGACATAATTGCAGGTTTTAGATGGGTGGAAATTTCGATGGTGCCATTTTGAGGTAAATCGAGGGTTGTGCCAGGGCTTGTATGTATCTAATAACAAAATTTAAAATATGATAGAAAAAATTACATAGGCCCCTTAATAGGTGCAAGTTTTGCAGAATGTGACGTTGCCTCCTGCACAAACTAGACAAATGCACTTACGTAGAGTAGTGACCCTTTTTTTGTGAAAACCAACAAATCTATGATATTGATGAAGATTCATACTTACACAATGTTTACGATGCCAATGCAAGTTATTAAAAGTATCACCTGTAAATTTTTTAACTTCAAAATTAAATGATTGACAAATACTTCTACTATGCAGTAGTATTTTTAATACGAATCATTACAAGTATTACTATTTAAAATTTAACAAAAAAAACATTGTAACTGAATTAGTTCAACTGTGTTATTAGTACCCTGTTAATTATTTCTTAACTAAAAATTTTATCGCCAATATATTCATTTAAACTTGCAAGATTGAAAACAAAATTAAGAGGTCAAAAATTGTGACGTATAATTTTATACCTAACTGCTATTTTATTTTGCAAACTAATCAAGTATTCATACAAGTACGCTACAATTTGCAACAACTTTTGATATTCTTAAGTTACCTATTCCAAACTGTTTATAATAGCAACAGACTGATGGTCTGGTTAATAGCCAAATCCAGCACAACAACACCAGTAAGCCTATCAAAAAAGTTGACAGATCCGAACCCAACTTTTAACGGTTGCCAGCTTTTAACCACCCTTTTTGTCCACACATCCATTTGCCATTTTCCATTTGTGTGTGCAACCTGCAGCAATTCCTCCGATTTGGTATAAACACCACCCTCCATTCCCGACATAACAACAATGACGAGAAAAAAATCCAAACTCACAGCCAGGAAAAATGCAATCTGCAGCAGGGACATTTCTTGACCAAGCAATATGATGATAAAATACAATGACACAGTAAGTCCTATTGACGAAAAACCGAGCATTGCCACAACAATAAAACTTTGATGAATGGAGTTGTGTTGCTGAATGAGAAGCTGGATTTGCCGAAACATCATAGAAACTTGATGTTTACGAATTTTAGAACTGGTGCTCGTTTTGCTGCTGCTTAAAACAAGCAGTCGCCGACATTGGGTGAGGTACTGCTTGAAGCAATAACAGAAAATGTAAGTGAATTGGGTGTTCACAATTGCAATCGTACATATTCCTACAAGAAGATTTATTAAGGAAATTGTCACTAAAGTCATTTTGATGATTATTTCTAAGCCCGACCCTTTAGTCCCTTCGTTATCTGACCAACACTCAGGGTATAATTGGTAGCCAAAATTTCCGGGAAAGCAAGGCAGCACACAAATAAGTCCACAAAATGCAATGGCCGCTACTGGAGCACAAGCGGTTCCTAACACATCGACAAGGAGAACTGACTTGGGATGATTTAGGGTGCCTATTATGTAAAAGTGCTTAACATGTTGGCGCTCAAAGGAAATCATTCGATTAGTTAGTTGAATGATGTCTGGTATCTTCTGAAATACTTTCATATTTATTAGCAATATTACAATTAGGCCTCCTGATATGAACCCACTAAATCCCATCATCCACATTGGAATGTTTTTTGCCGAAAGGGTTTGAACTGTGACAACTGTTCCATACAGAAATAGTAAAAGATTTAGGATTTTGTATCGAAATTTGTTTTTGTCTCCGGATCTTATTTGTACTTGTTTTTTGTTGTAAATTAGAGGAAAACTAGTAAGTGCATTTGCAAGTAGCAGGTTTGTAATAAAGAGACGAAAAATATTTCGGTTTAAAAGCATTTTTAAAATCTGATGATATTTTTAGGAGCTCAGTTTGTCGTTCGATTTTCAGCTTGATATTGAGTAAACTGAGAGCTGAACCATATTGTTTATGCAGTCGGGTAAAACTCATAATATTTGTCGATGGTATGTTCATTTTTGAGTAAGTAGAAATATTCCAACGTAAGAAGTTGTTGCTCGTATGGATGACAGATTATAGCATATTTAATTCGTCAATGCTTTCAACGCTGACTGTTGAATCTTGATTCTATCCTGTTAAATTTTTGATGTACATTCCTTCAAAAATTGCCACTTACCTCACCAAACATTTCGCAAAATGTTTTATGACTCGATGTGTTGTGTTTTTCGGAATTCCGTATTACGTATTCCCCATATTTTTCTACTGCAAGATATTCAAACTAGTTTATTTATATTTGAGCATTTGAGCTAGGTTTTTCTTATAGATTCGGATCACATAAATTATTACACGTTTTGGTAGAGCAAAATGTTTGACCGCGTTGGAAGACGTGGAATAGATTTATGATAGCAATTTCCACTTCTGATGTTTTGGTTCTCTACAAGCGGTTGTCATTATACAATGATGATGTATAAAAGTAGTCTCAAGGGCGGATAGAAAAATGTTGGTCGAAGTTTAATTGTTTTCTTTTTCAAAACATCGAACTTAAATTAGTTGGGGAATGTGTGGTTTTTTAACCAATGCCAGGGCAAACTGTTGGGAACTTGTTAAGTAAATTATGCAGTCACATCGTTTGTTTTTCCTAATCTTAAAAAACTTGATGAGTTTAGTAGGAATGTTGTCGTTGAATTTTTGTTTTTGTAATTTCTCAAAAACACGATGGCTGGGCACAGGATATCTACACGTATATGAAATAAACTTTTTTATGTGAAATGCAATGTTTTCTTCGTAAGCATGACGAGTCGCTTGTAGTCAACATTTAAACTGTTTTACGCTTCATAGGTCCTGGTGATTTCCTCGCCGCAAAAAAACCAAACCTACCATTTTCCAGCATGCCTTTTGTTTACCGCAATTTCGAAGATAAAAAACAGTATATATAATTTATGTGACACAAGTGGCAAGTTTGAAGAATTACAATGCAGCGTCAAGCATTAGAATTTTATATTGAGCGAAAAGGCATGTCATCACTGTCATTTGCCAGGTCCTGTCTGTCAAATCTGTCATCACAGATTTGATATGATACAAACTTACCCTTCATTTATTTGTAATAGCACCAATCTGACTGCTTGATTAAAGAAAAAATCCTAAATCGTAACACCATTCCACCAATTCTCACTAGTTGCCAGCTCCAAATAACTTCATTTGTTAAAAGGATTTTCTGCGACTTTCCAGTCCGTTTTGCTAACTACTGTGTAGTTTGAGACTTGATTTAGACGTTCCCATATTTCATTTACTCATGTTCCTTAAGAAGGGTTACATCGACCTATGCTTTGAGGTAAATTTTTTGCGTGGATTGCGATCTCATATTATTTAAAATAAGCACAGGAGAAAAAAAAGGTGGCGGTGAAATGACTGTAATTCGCAGTTAGATATGATACTTTCAAGTCTCCGTTCCTGTAAACAGTAACATGTTTGCTGGATGAACACGCATTTTGCGTGCAATTCCAATATTACTTTAAAATTACAGACGTCAATCAATTTTTTGAATTTACTTAATTAATAATGGTGCTTGCATGGCCTTAGATATCATTACAAAAAAGCTGTTTTACATAATGACATTTTAAGATGAGGTGTGAGAGTTTACAGTTTTTCCCAAATAATTATACTTATTAAGAATTTTAGAGATTATGTACTTGTATTCGATTAACTGCATTCGCAAAGCAGAATAACACTGAGCTTAGCAAAAGGAGTTACAGGAAATATAAATCCTGTTGTATTCTAGCTGCTAATTTCTTACGTTCCTCTAACAAAAAACCACACTATAGAGCCACAGTAAACAGAACCATGGACTTTTCTCAATAAAATTTTCTAAAAAATCTAGACCCTTGTAACACATGTAGACTATAATTAAAAATGACATACAAATTAATAAAACGCCTGATTTTTAAACTTTTGCTTACAACCAGTTCTCTGATAATATACATGTTTATGGTGGATCAAATTTTAGCGCTTAATAGTTTATTACAACCAATTTTACATCATCAGCAAGCTAATGGTCTGGTTAATTGAAAAATCAAGCACAACTAAGCCCGTAAGTTTGTCAAAAAAGTTAACAGATCCTAACCCAATTTTTAACACAGGCCAGCTTTTAATCACTCTATTTGCCAAACGATCTCTTTGCCAATTTCCGTTCGTGTGTACAGCCTCCAACAATTTCCCAGATTTGGTAAAGACGGCTCCTTCCATTCCTGAAATAACCACAATGATGAGAAATGAATCCAACGCAGCTGCAACGAACACTCCAATCTGCAACTAAGCGATTCCTTGACCAAGCATAACGATAATGTAGTACAGGGCCACAGCAAGTATGACTGACGAAGCAGAAAGCACAACCACAACCACATAACACTTTGATGAATGGAGTTGTGTTGCTGAATGAGAAGCTGGATTTGCCTAAACATCAAAGCAACTTGATGTATACCATTTTTAAAATTAGCGTGTGTTCGATTACTGCTTGAAACCAGTATGCGCTGACAGTGGTCCAGGTATTGTTTGTAGCAATAACAGAAAATGTATGTAAACTGGGTGAGCACTATCGCAACCGTGCATATTCCTCCAAGAATATTTATGATAGAGATCGCCACTAAAGCAAATTTGGTGATTATGCGAAAACCAATCTCTTTTGTCCACGGTAAACACTCGGGGTAGAATAGATAACCAAAGTTTGCGGGGAAGCAAGGTAGAAATAAAACGAGTCCGCACCATGTAGCAGCCCCCACTGGAGCACTTGTCGTTCCCACAAGATCAACGAAAAGCACGGACCAGGGCTGATTTAGTGTGTCTTGACCAGGATACAAATTTTGATGCTCAAACATAATCAATCGATTGGTTAGTTGAAGCAGATCAGGTATTTTTTGAAAAACGTACATATTAAAAATCAGAACTATAGTAAATCCTGAACAAATGAATCCGCTTAAAACCATCAACCACAATGGAAAATTTTGAGCAAGAAAAATTTGTACTGAAAGTACAAAAACGAAAAAAATGAACATAAGGCTCCATTTTTTATACAGAAATTTGATTTTTTCATTGGTGTCTACTTGGCCATTTTTTCTATTGTAGATTAAGGGAAAGCCTACAAAAGTGTTTGTTAACAATAGACTAATAATAAAAAGACGAAAAATATGGTGTTTTAAAAGCATTTTTAAGCACGTTTAAACAGAGGACGATTGTTGTTAGCTTGTGGTTTCAGTTAAGTTAGAACTTGATACTGAAGTAGTAGCCAAAATTTGGTGACGCAAAATGGCTACTTATTTCAAGTTTCAAGAATTTATAAACGTTCTAGTAAAAAATATGCGTATCAAGATAGAGTGGGAAAGGATTATACGACAAAATGTATACGCATAGAATATTGTAGAGTAATTTAGTTGTAAAAAATACAGATGTTCAACATAAAATGCCACTTACATTTATTGCCGAATACTATTTTTTATAGTATCTTATACTTTCTGGAAACTCCTACTTGGTGTCCTGAGAAGTATACATGGACTAATGGACTATTTAGCTTTTTACGACTTCTCCTTTTTATGGGTTTTAGAATAATACAATTACACACTTCTTGAAAAACCTGGAAGTGCTTTTATCATATTTTATCATCATTGGTGGTAAACCCGATGGGGCGTTTTGAGAAATGCTTATTGTGTTATTATAACATAATTGTTGTACGTGGCTAAGTAGGTAATTATCGATGAGATGATTGTTCGTCATGTTATTGAGGTTAGGTCGTGTACTAATCCTCATTCAATGCCCGTGAATATTATGGTTGTAAATTTGTGCCCGAATTGTTGTAAAAATTATCAAAGTTGCTAATAAGTGTCCTGCTGTATTCATTTAAGTAAAAACCAGAGAAAAATATCCAGTTTTTTTAACTTGAATTTTCCGAACTAGAGCAGCGTCGACGAGATGCTTTATAAATCCGGTCACGTACAAAATTGCAGGGTCCGGACGGGAAAAAGTTGGATGGCAACATAAAATATCTTATTTGTGACCTTCAAAACATTTTAAGCAAATGGTTGCTTCCTTATCTTTATCTGAGTCTTTACTTGTATATTTAAATTTATCGGGGTTGAATAAAGTGGGTAGCTGCAAGACTTTTCGTGGCTTCTGCAAAATGGGCACTTATCTGGCGGCACAAATTTTCATTTCATAAATGCTTGAGTTGTGGTTTTTGATAAACTAATATGGTTTTATAGGACAAGATTTTCTTGGTAGCGCATTGCAGAATATTTGTGTTGGATAAAGATTGTATTTCAAAGATAAATGTTAAGCATGGAATCCCACTGCTCGCCTTGCAGCAAATTGTTTATGTAGTAGGTTTGAGCCATTTTGGACAAAAAAAACTGGAGGTCTAAAATGGCTACTTGTTACGATGGCATGCATATGAAACCTAATTAAATTCTAGGTAAAATTCAGCAAACACCATGTTGGGGTAAGTTGAGACAACTGAGCTGGGGCTACTTGAACTACAATCGATGGACCACGATTTACACCGCTAAATATTGACGGATGTGTGTAGTTATCATACAACCTAAAGCGGCACTGAATATACAACGGTGACTGTTAACACCCAAAAAAGTATTCTATTAAATTTTTTTATGAATTTAAAGTTTAATGACTGGTAAATACTTTTACAATAGTAAACTATACACATGATGTATCAAACATAACAAGTTTGATAATTAAATATTATGTAATAATTAGATTTACAGTTCATGGAGCAAATTTTTATAACTAAACATTTTATACTTGCAAATTAATCATGTATAATAAAAGGTATCACTGTGCCAAAATTTGAAATAATTTTTGATTGAAGCAACTGGCCAAATTTGCGTACATTTGGTATTCGTACGAAATAATTTATCTTGTGAAACATTATAAATATACCTTTACAAATAGTTTACAACAACAGCAGGCTAATTGTTTGGTTTATTGCAAAGTTCAGCACTATCACGCCAGTAAGTCTGTCAAAAAAGTTTACAGATCCAAACCCAATTTTCAACGGTTTCCAGCTTCTAACCACCCTTTTTGCCCACACATCCGTCTGCCATTTTCCATTTGTGTGTGCAAACTGCAACAATTCCTCCGATTTGGTATAAATACTACCCTCCATTCCCGACATAACCACAATGATGAGAAAAGAATCCAAACACATTGCCAGAAAAAATCCAATTTGTACAAATGAGGTTCCTTGACCCACCATAATGACAATAATATAAAGTGAGACAGTTAGTCCTATTGAAGCAATGGCAAGCATTAAAACAGCGATGAAACTTTGATGGATTGTATTTTGTTGTTGGATGAGTAGCTGAATCTGTCGAAACATCGAGGCAACTTGATGTTTTTTAACCTTAAAATGAATGTTCGTACGGCTACCACATGAGACTAGCAACTGCTGACACTTGATAAGGTAATTTTGAAAGCAATAACAGAAAATATATGTAAACTGAGTGTTTACAAGCGGCGTCGTTGATGCAGCACCACCATAATTTAATCAGGGAAAACGTAACTAGGGTCAGTTTAATTATTAATCCGAAGCCAACTCCTTTTGTCCATTCGTTAAAACTAGAATGTGGGTTGCACTCGTGAAATAGATGATAGCCAAAATTTCCAGGAAAACAGGGCAGCATCAAAAGGAGTCCGCCAAACGCTACAGTTGCTACTGGACAACACGTTGTTCCCAAAAGATCCACAAAAATCACGGTTTTCAACCGATTTAGGTTATCTTGTATCCCAAATTGTTGAAAGTGATGACGTTCGAACGTAATCATTCGATTAGTTAGTTGAATGAGATCTGGTGTTCTCTGTAAAACTTTCAGGTTTATGAAAAGTGCTATAGTAAATGCTCCAGATAGGAACCCGCTCAGGCCCATCATCCACACTGGCATACTTCCTGCCAAAAATGTTTGTAGAATAAGTCCGGAAACGTAGACAAAGAATAGAAGGTTAAGGAATTTAAACCGAAATATGATTTTCTCGTTGGTTTCAACTTCGCCACGTTTTTTGTTGTAGATTATTGGAAAGGCTGCCAGAGTATTTGCTAGTATGACGTCAATGACGAAGAGACGAAAAATATTCTTCTGCAAAAGCATGTTGAAATTCTTCTAATTTTTAGGGCTCAGTTTGTCGTTAGAGTTCTAGCTGGATACTAAAGTGGGGGATTATAATATAAAGCTCTGTTCGTCTCATGTGAAAATTATCCCTTATATCTTTCCAAATAACTGCTTCATATTCAGTTTTCAAATCTAGATAAAGTTTAAGATATATTCTGATGTAAAAAGTGGGCTCTAATAGACACAGCATACATGAGTAGTAATAGCCATAAACGTTGAGTGTTGAATCCTCATTCTATATTGCCAAATTTATAATCCAAAATGCTTTCAAAAAATTCCCAGACGGTTCCACAAGGATTTAAGGAGCTACCGAATGTGTATAGCTCAAGCCGACTTTATCACCTTTTCTCATTACGGACTGGGTAGTTCCCATATGTTTCATATTATAGTTTTTATATCTGGTTTAAGCTCACCAAGATTTGAGCTAAGTGTGTCTTGTAGTTTGGGATCACATAAATTATTGTAAGTCCCGGAATGGAGAAACTTTTATGCTGTCGGTAATTTTTTTGGCTTTGTGTGACAGGATTTTCCACTTTCCAGATCTAAATCTTTCAGTAAGCCAGACAGCTTTCTTTACTTACAACATCGTCTTTCTTATCATAAAATTCAAAGCGGCATGGAATATAATATTCTTAATTATCGTGGTTTACTTCTTGGAAATTTGAAAAGAATAATCGCTATTCGATAGCATCAGAGCGTTTAAGGAGCGTTCTACAAAAATATGTTGAGTCAAACATATTCTGAAACAATTATTTTGCTGAAAAATTTCAAATGGAAGGGACTGAAAACCAAGCAACTTGGTCACAAGCCAAACATCTATTGATTAACCATTTCAAGCACAACACAGTAGAGCTTGTATGGGAAGAATCAGACTACCTCATAGCTACCATTTTAAATCACTGAATTGTACTTCATTGTGTGCTGCTAACCTTTAACTTTTCACGAATTACGACATCCTTTAACTACACGGCAAATTATGAAGAAACAACGAAACGAACCTTGAAGCCAAGCCCAAGCTGGAGAAAGTACCTGCATATTTAATGACTTCATATCAAGCACTCAACTTGTTTTGGGAAAAGCTTCACTTAAATCTCAATTTTGATTCTGAGGAGAAAGTACAGAACTGTGTTCCAGACAACCTCAACAAGTTGGTTCAAACTTTTGGTGATGAGGAGTCAAAATGTGAAATCTACAAGGAATACTTTAAATACGTCAATTGTTCTAATTTCGCGGACTGTATGCGCTTTTATACATTATCGCTAGTGATTGAAAAACCAGTTAGGCTTGGATATGATGTGACAGCATTTCCGTTTGGTTCAGAGTCTGTCAAATTTTTTATTCAAGTCTTGTTTCCAAAAACGTCATTCTTTGACACAACTTTGTTGGCATTTGTTACTCCTTTCGACTCAACTGTCTGGACATCGATTTTGTTTGCTACTGCAGGTATATCATGTTGGCTGATTTGGAAAGAAGGCAATGCTTTCAGTCATGTACTGTTTTGGCAATTCTCGATTACCATTGAGCAGGGCCTAAATTTACTAAAAACTAGTAAACGTTGGGGTAAAATCATTATGACCATTTGGATTTTCTCAGCGATTTCTCTACGGCAGTTTTATAACTCATCTTTGTACTCGTTCATGACGGCAAAGACAAAACCAAATGATTACCCAAAAAGCATTTAACAAGTTTTAAGTCGTCCCGATTTTGATTTATTGTTTCTACATGAATACGAAGTTGAAATATTGCAGTTTGAGTTGGGAAATGAATCAAATCGAATTTTTAGCCGGCGGTTGTTACAGATCTTATTAGCGTCCAAATTTTTGGTAGCTTTTGTCGATAACGCTCAACTAATGCTAAGTATATCGGAGGGTAAACCTGTAGAAACAAAATGCTATTCCACACTTCAGAACCGTCAACAAATATCAACATTATTTCAATATATGTTGCTTCTTCTAAATAAGAAACCAAATTGCGCCAGCCGAAAGTCTCTCAAATTTGCATTTGTTTGTAGAAATGGTTGTGAAGACGAATTTAACGTCCCATTGATTACCCAAAACTGGCTTCATAAAATAATTCCGAATCAAAAGCCCTTTTTTAAGAGTTACAAATTCTGTATACAACGGCAAACCAGCCTTTCTTCCAATTTGTTTAGTAAATTTCTGGGATCCTTTGTAACCTTTGGGTTGTATGATTTGACAATTAGACGATTTGAAAATCTGAAGTTTTTTAATGTGTTGCAAGGTATGAATAACTTCAGAAAGTTGAGAATGAGCAATGGTAGCTTGTTAAGCTATACCCTTGTTGCTAATAAAAGGCAAAAGTCGAAGAATGAAGTAACGACGATGCAAACCAGGGTTTTGGCTTTGAGGGGAACATTTATTGTCGCTGGTTTTATGTTAGGAATAGCTACTGTTTGTTTACTGGTGGAAGTTATGAATGCAGAATTTGTAAAAGATTCGTTTATAGCAAACTGTTGTAAATTTATCTGTTACATGAATGATTTCATTATAAGCTTAAGGGGCCGAGCATTAGATTTAAAGCAGTACGTTTTAATGCTGCTAAAATTTTAAAATTATACTAATTATTATAAAAATGAATTTTTGCAACTTGTATTGAAATGCAAGCCTCGATTAACAAATTATCAATACTATAAAGTTTGCAAGTGATTTTGTGTGCACACTGCATTCCAATGTAATTTAATGTAGTAGTGACGTAGATGGTTGCACATTGTAAATCAAGGTAGATAAAGATAGTAATAAATTGCGACGCCATTTTACATTCAAATGGTAGAACAGTTGAAAGTTAAAGTGCATATTTTGACTTACTTTGAACCATAACTTGAATACGTGGATAGTAGGGCAATGTGAGACTACGTAAATTTTTACAACTTTTATTGTAGATCATGTTCATATAATATGAAACAAATATAGAATGTGTTTGGAAATTTGATACAGGTATTCAAAGTTAATAACTATTGTCAAGGCCAACATTTGGTTATATTCACGGTACATATTGTACTATTGATACCCGAAAATTCTAGGGAAACGACTTCAATGGAAATTATTCGATTAGTAAGTTGGATCAGGTCAGGTGTTTTCTGAAAAGCTTTAATGTTAATAAAAATTGGTGAAGTAAACACACCGGGTAGAAATCTCTTTTAGCTACGTTAATAAAGTTTAACTGCAGTAAATTATTTTTGTTAAGCTATTAAGCTAAGCAAGGTATTAAAGTTCTAAAGCTAATAATACAGTTAGTGAAAAGAGTTAGAAAATTAACACTGCGTCAACCAATCTATCCACAAAGTTTTTAAAAATTGATGTAACAAAATGTTTGTCTATCACCACAAAAGGTTTATACACAAACGCAAACTTCCGAAATGACAGTATTGGGAGCTTCACAACTAAATCCGCTTTTTTACTACTCCTTGCAAAGTCTTTAGCTACTGTCTCATCAAGTTTCCTCAACATCTTTCCTACACTTTCGGAGTTTTCACTTGGCTTCTAGCCTTCAAGCTAACCACACGCACCTTTTTTTACGTCCTGAGCTAAGACTACGCATATACATACATAAGTGATATTTACACTCGCTCTCATAATTCAACATGAGTGGGACTAAAGATATGGATACCTCAGAAATTCCTGATCATGAAGAATCAGACTACGACTCTGCTGAAGAAACTGAAAACCTAAAGGAGGTAATTTCTGATTTACCTGAACGTGACCAAAAATTAATTAACGCCATGAATAACTCCATGAAAGTTTTGCTGAAATCGGAACTCCGTAGTGTAAAAAGAGAAATGCGTGACCTCACAAAATTAATTGACAATAAAAACTGTGAAAATGATCAACGGTTCGAAAAAATGGAATTTGAAAACAAAGAACTGAAATCTAAGGTGACTCAACTCCAACGTGAGATGGAAGCATTAGAAGTTGAACTTCGTGAAAAAAATGTGATAATGATGGGAATCAAGGATAGTCCAATTGAAACAGAATCTCAACTTTTCAGCTCGGTGTGTGAAATTGTGAAATCAATGACCAATTCATTTGATCCGAAACTCACCTTGAGACCAGACAAAGTCTACCGAATTGGCAAATTTAACGCTGAGAAAACACGAAACGTTAAGGTTAAATTTGACACAATTTCTTCAAGAGACTTCATTTTCAACAACAAGACGAAAGCTCCAGCTAGAATTTTAATCAAATCTGACATACCATTTACTATGAGACGTGATCATGCAATTCTACTTCAAAAAAGATCTGAACTGCAAGAAAAAGGGGAAATGTGCAATGTCGACCTGAAAAATCGTCAACTAGAAGCAAATGGCAATGTCTACAAAGTCATCGATGGTGAACTGAAATTGACAACGGTGAATCAACGAGCCTTTCCACCATCAGCAGGACCAGGCAGCTCAAGAGCTCCACCAGCAAAAAAGGCCCGTTTTGAAAACAGAAATCGAGGTTTTTTATCAGGCAACCCTCTTGCAAACGGATTAGGAAGCATAGATCGAGATCAACCAACTACCCATCCACCATCAAACATCCAAAAGTGACTGCATCCCAACATCATAGTACAATCAAAGAATGCGGTAGGAAACTTCACATCGGCCATGTCAATGCACGCTCATTACGGAAAAATTACACGGAACTGGTAAATCTTATTAATAAGAATAATTATGATATTTTCGCTGTTACTGAGTCATTTATGAAATCAAACCATCCAGCACCTAATTTTAAAGGATATAACATATTTCGTAAAGATATTTGTGATAAGGGTGAACGAGGTATTGTTATTTTAACGAAAGAGAATCTCAAAGTAAAAACTATCTCATGCAATATTATCTGTCCAAACAACATTGAAATCTTGAACTTACGCATTCAATTACTTTTTAATAAGAGTATCAATTTTGTATGTCTTTATCGACATCCCAACTATTCAAAATCTATTTTATCGGATGACATCTCATTCATTACAAATTTATTAGAATACCTTAACTCAATGAATTACCCATTCATTGTCACTGGGGATTTTAACCTCAAAAATGATTTTATTAATCCTGTATATGAATATACTATACCTGCAGGTATAATTCAATTGGTAAAACAGCCAACTAGATACCTAAATATTTTAGACCTGTTTTTTCTCAAGGCAAGCACTACTGTAATAAATACTAAGGTTTTTGAAGGGTTCATAGCCGACCATCTGGTTATTGAGTGTACTATTAGCTGTAAAGTTCCAACCTTCCCAAAAAAAACTATTCAGTACCGAGATCTCAATACAAATGTAAAAAGATTACTTCTTGAACAAATTAACCAGGCATTTGTTTTCCCTACTGACGACGCGATTAGGACTATTGACATTTTGACAAATACGATTAACTGTTTGTGCCCTATAAGACAGAGAGTTATACGCGTAAATTCTTCGTGCCATAAAAAATCACACAAAAGCATTATGCTCAGTAAAATGAGTAAAGCTTCGCGTAAGGCTTTTATTAAAAAGCCGTGTGAATCGACGAGAAGGCAAATGAACCTTCATAAGAAACAGGCAAAACAAAGCATCGGGTGGGATGCTAAACATCAATTTAACATCTTAATAAAAGATGGCGACCTCTGGTCAGCCCTAAATAAAATATATCCACTCAAAAAAGATGTTCAAAATAACCTCTGCATGGATGTTGACGATCTTAATGACCACTACATAAAAATTTCGACTAAAATGGACAACGTTACACCTCCTGTAAAACCTATTGAGTTGAATACTGAATTTGAAACCTTTGTTCTTAATGAAATAAATCCTCTAGACATCAGTAAAGCATGGAATCAAATGAAAAACAAATTTAGTAACAGTTTAGACCCATTAGGTATATCTAATAACATGATGTCAGTAGCTCTTCAGTCTGAAAATTTCCGTAATTCTTTAAGTTTAGTGTATAATGTGTTTGAACTTGAGGGCAATATACCAAAGGAATTGAAAACATCAAAAATTGTTGTTGTACCCAAAACTGAAAATCCTATAACACCAGCACAGACCCGACCAATTGGTATTCAACCAAAGTTAACGAAATTATATGATAAATGTTTATTAGAACAACTTACAGAGCATATTGAAACAAATCGATTATTATCAGATTTTCAGTTTGGGTTCAGGAAGAAACACAGTACTGTACATGCTTTAGTTGCCATTTGTAATGTAATCTATCAAGCTATTGACAAAAATCACATTGTCATTATACTGTCCCTTGATTTTGAGAAAGCATTCGACACGACTGATCCAGATGTATTGTTTGAAAAACTAAAGTGGTACGGTATTGATTGTGAAGCATTAAAAAAGCTACTACGAAATAGAAGCCAATATGTTGAAATTAATACAGAGGACGGAAAAACTCGTTCAGCTACAAAACAAACATCGCGTGGTATTGTTCAGGGATCGTCGATTTCGGCTTTCCTATTCAGCTTGTTTATCAACGACTTACCACTACATGTCAAAGAATCTTTGTTAATAATGTTTGCTGATGATCAAAATGCTATGATAAGTGGTCCTGTAACTCAAGTAAATGAACTCGTAAAGAAACTAGAAAATGACCTATGTAACATCGACTCATGGTTAGATAGAAACTATATCAAATTAAATACAAACAAATGTAAAATGCTAGTCGTTGGACGACCCAACACTCTCAAAAAAGTCCCAAATATCGAAGTAAAAATAAGAAATGAAGTTATTGTACGCGTAAATAGCTTAAGAATTCTGGGGGTTATCTTTGATCAATTTATGACTTGGGATGAACATGTAAAACTTGTCACTAGTAAATGCTATGCATCTCTTACCAAACTGTATAGAATTAAGCACATGTTAAGCCAAGAAAACAGGGCAATTTTAGTTGACACGCATGTTCTTTCACATATAAGGTACGCAAGTGTTGTATGGCTAAACAATAATAACTGTTTTAAGAAAATGGATAAAATCATAAGAACTTCTGCTAGATACATTGTAAACAAACGCAAGTTTGATTCTATATCTAGTGACATATGTAATGATCTAGGCATTTTATTCTCTAAATACTTATATCAATATGACCTTCTATCATTTATGTACAGGTGTTCCCTTTTAGAATATGGCTACTTCCACAACTACTTTGATGTAATCAACAGCAGAACGACAACAACGCGAAACTCAGTACACAAACTACCGTTGTACAAACCTGAGAGCAAATGGGGTGAACTGGCTAGTAGCTATAAAGGTGTTTTAGAATGGTTTAAGCTGCCTGAATATGTTATTAATGCTCAGCATTCCCAAAGATTATTTTTTAACAACCTAAAGACTTATATTTTTAATGAACAACGTAATGAATACTGTATGAATGTCGAAGAAAACGAAGATATTATAATGGAATGTATCGACTTTGTAATACAAAACTCAATGTAAATTTTTTAACATATTATATGTACACAAGTGACTTTTATGTATTTTTTTTTTCTTTTATGATTTTGTATGGACAATCAATATGTCGATGGTGTAAGAGACCTCTCTATGAGGGTTCCAGTCAGACAATAAACTCATTATTATTATTCACAAATTAATTTTAAGGCTGCAATGCCAGCAATAAGGATAAAAATACCCCCTAAAGTAAAAAGCAAGTAAATCATCATTGGTATTTTATCGTATCCTCGAATGACGAGCCAAAATGCCAATACTAACATCCAAAATAAGAGAACTGAAAGCATGTCGCAAAGCATGGGCTGAGCAAGTTCAAATGACAACTGCACTTTGATGTAGTAATAAACTCTGTCCGCATTTCTCATTTAACGTTTTGTTAATAAGGAAGTAAAAGTTTTTAACCTTGAAATGGTCAAAAGTATTGATCCAGCAAGTACGCTTATACCTTGCCCAGCCTCAATTAAACCCGATAGCATTATAATGCGAACGAAAATAGAGAAAGGAGACGATAGGTTCAGAAAATCTTGACATATGACGTAGAATGGATCCAGTTGAAAGTAAATGTAGCCAGCAAAGGCTGTCCAAGTGATTACTGTGACCCCGAGTAGTATGCTGGCAACTAAACACTCGGTAAATTCCAGACGATGTCTGTAATGAGATCCTGAATACCAGAAATTTAGCATTGCAAAAATTATGTTTAAAATAATAAATATATTTACTAAAGATACTCACGTGTCTTTAGCTCATGTGCTATTTGCAAGAGCGCATTTACATCGATAGCAATTCTGTGACGATTCCTTATCAAAATGACGGACCATATAATACAAGCTATGTAGAAAAGACTTATGCAAGTATGTACAGCAAGCGCACCCAAATCTGCAGATTTCTTTTGTTGAATTAGTGATAACTGTTTTCCAATCGTGTAAACACAAAATAAGGGGTAGGAAATTTTCAGACACACAAGAATTCCATGTCCAGCCCATGTAACGGTGGAATTGTGTGCAGTTAGACTGTTATAATTGGAATCCCATTGAATGGGCGATTGGGGAACGATACTGAAACTGCGTTGATTAATTTTTATCATTCGTTTTTCTAATATGGTTAATTTATCTCCGTCACCCATGATTTAGTGCTGTGAAACTATACACTGTACAGGTATTTTGCCGTAAGGTTACTGAACTGCTAATGCTTCAACATCCAAGGAATAAATGTTTTCATCTATAAACTTTTGGTTGATTCCTATAACAATTTTCATGTTTCACCTCAATTTCGAATTTTTAGGTCACCTAGAATTAATATAAGGGTATTTAAGTTTATTTACCATTTGTAGATTTATTTGCTTATACAGCACAATGTTTCTGTGTTACCTTTTTTTAAAAACCTTACCTAATTAAGCTATTGAGTAATCTTGATGACATTAGTTTAATAATGGAGTAAATTTACATTTAACGTAACTTTCTACTCTGAATTCTTTTGCAATAATATGTTTTTAAATGTTAAACGGTTTAATGGATGTGAAATTGAAAGCTCGATTGGCTTAAATGTTATTATGATAACCAACACTAGAATTAACATCGATTTTCATTGGAAAAATAGTTACAATGTTGATACCACATTTTGGTGACAATGCGAATTATGTCAATCATTCGAATTTGACAAGGATTTGCTTAAACTGTCATGTCACGTCACGGAAATTTACAATTACTGTAAGACCTGGAATTTGAAATTCAGAGCCTATTATCAATTTTCAATAGTTGTTTTGCTTGTTTTATTTAATCAAAAACTAATTACATTTTTGTAAAGTTCCTACGCATAGTAAATCGTCAGTAAATGTCGTCCAGCTATTATATAAACTTTACTGGATACTACCCAAAATTGGACGTCTGCAATCAAACTTAATTTTTCACCTAAAGAGTTCAGTACGTATTGCGTTGAAAGCATTGAATCGTTATGTATGAAATTACCACAACGCTTTTATACATAAGCTGTATTTTATCTAATAGACTAATTGTATTTTTTAATAGGAATAAAGTAAACACATGTATCCAGCGAGTCAATTGTCGTTATCATAACAATAAGGTGGTCTTTATTTCTTTTGTATAAATTGTCAAAATAATTAAAACACTCGTAATGAAGGACAGTGAGAAGCAAAGACACATAATACAAACTCTATTTATTGTGACAAGTAAAGCTCTAAATGTCCCTTTGGAAATTTCCCGAGCAAACAGAAACACATTCTTCCAATCACAAACTGCTTTCCACAAAACAGAAGAACCGGTTTTAAAGATCTAACAACCTTTTAATTGGATGGGTTTCCTTCACACTGTCCCAATTTCTCTTGCACGGAATATTGCGTAGTAGTCATCCGTATACAAGTGTTTAAATTTCGATAATAAATGGCTTTTAAAGAGAAATTCAGAGAGATAGTATCTACTATTTAAGGCATGCATTTAACGCATCACTTTTTATATATACATTGACCACTATTTTCATAGTAAATGTACTTTCGTATAAATCGTCACTTTATAAGAAAATGGTATCCACCGTTTTAATGAAATCCCAAACCTTTTATGTAAATACTTCACTCTGATAAACGGTCATCTCCATTCCTAAATTTGAGTCACAATAGTCTATAAAAATCTTTTTTTGACATAAAGGATGATTTTACGAGCATTTACCAGCTCATAATATGAAGTAAATGTATCATGAGAACTTTTGGTTTGTTACTACACACGCCACAAACGCAGGTGTGCCAAGCAATCTTATCTTATACAAATTAAAAATCATTTGATTTTGCATCCACGAAGTCATTGGTATGGTTTTCATGTGTATTCACTTCCATAAAAGCTACCATTTGGAAATGACTTCATTTGATGAGTTGGAAGGTAACAGGAGGAAGGAAGTCAAGAAGAAGAACCTGATAGAGAAAAGTACATTCGTTTGTACAGGCAAGTCGTTTGAAGGTTATAGAAAAAGTATTAGCCGTTTATGGAAAGTCGAACTGCATTATGACAGCTGGGAAAGTGCATTTCAGCCATCATTGGTCAACTCAAATTGCGATTGCCAATGAATTAACCGTGTTTCCATCCTCCATTATTACATTTTCAGGATTCGAACCGAAGCCGTATTGGATTGACGCTCATTCTAATAAAAGGAAAATTATAGTGCGACGAACCCAACGTAACTTTTAAACTAAAATAGTAAAAACCCTAAATATTTCAGTATTTGCATTCATTTCATTTTCAAGACATGTCTCCCGACATATTTTCGGAATCAAGTCGTCAAGTCGATTGAATCATAGAGACAAAAGTTATTGCGGTGTTCAATATTCATAGATGGTAACTGAAAAATGCATCCATGTAAACCTAACTATACCAAACTTCTGACATTGGATTTAGCTTTTGCGACACTTCAACTTCAATGTATGAGCTCGTGTTTTGCATGATCCTATATGTTAGTGTGTTAGTCTAAGGGCGTGTATTACGAATCAACAGGAAAGGGTCTCTTGTACCTTTACCACGATGTACAGTTTATCTCCGTTTTTTCAGCGATACATCATTTTAATTGTTTTTGAAAATTAAAAATTGTCCCAACCAGGTTATGAAGCTCGATAAGATACTTGCTAACCTCTTAGATTGTTGCTATAAAAATCTTGACTGAATTTACCCATTTAAAATCCTAATTACAGAAAATATTTCGAAAATTTATCTAAAATCGTTGTTAATCAATTGTTATTTCTGTTATTTTTTACTTAATACTATGAGTTTTGACCAGTGACAATGTAAGAAAATAAGTGAACTTTAAAATAAAAAAGTGCATCAATTGTAATATAAAGTGACGCGTTCTCATGCCTTGCATTTCATTAAAAAAGAGTGGTCAAATTATCATTTACAGTGAGCGATTATATTTGTGTCCTATTCAACAGCAATGAAACACAATTTCTCCGCGTGACCAGAGTTCAGACATACTATAGAAAGAAAACTTATAATGCACATATAAATTTATTTTTATAGTAGAGCACAATTAACTTTTAACTCTGTCAACTATTACAACAAAAGCAAGCTAACAGCTTGGTTGATGGAAAACTCGAGAACTGTTACACCAGTAAGTCCATCAAAATAGTTAACAGAGCCGAATCCAATTTTTACCAGCTGCCAACTCCGAATTACTCTTTTTGTTACTGGATTCCTTTGCCATTTTGCAACTTGCTTTGCTACCTGTAACGTATCCTGAGATTTCATGTACACTCCTCCCAATAACCTTGACAGAACCACAATAATTAGAAAACAATAGAGAAAAACTACACCAAAAAATACAATTTCAAACTTAAACACCCCTTGACTCATCAAGGTAATGAGAAGATACAGTGCAACAGTGAGTCCACCAGATGCAAT
>JAQGAP010000459.1:0-34642 GCA_034697805.1 Orchesella bifasciata | reverse complement strand
GTCGGATAAGAACAGTTTGAACACGAAACACTCAAAATTTACCGAAACGAATTTCCTGTATATTTCACCGATCCAATGACGCACAAGTATGTACATACATAATGTGCTTTTCAGTAGCCACTACTGCTAGAAATACTGAAAGATTATAAAGGCAAGACTATCTATTTGAAAACTAGAAACGCACATCGCTTCAATGAATACTAGATTAGCCTGAGGGTTGTGTAAATGATGATGTCGAAGGAGGATTTTTATCTGACACAACTTTTTTTTTGGACGGTGATATATATTAGAAACCCGACACATGAACAGAATACACAACAAAAGAATATTATTTTAGGCTATTCATCTGGTCTTTTTTTGATGTAGTCCATTTAAAAAATGAAAATGAGACAATGAGCAATTGAGAGATAAAAGCGTGCAGCTACTTCTCTGCTCTGCTACTACTATTGGGCCCTTATCTAAAGCAAACCTAACGTTATGTTAATAGCAGTAGTAGATATATTCAGCTTTTGAGTACCGACCTTCTCCAAGTCAAAAAAGGATCCATATTATCCCCTCCGATGTTTTGAAACTATCAGAAAGTCTTACGACGGACTATCTCTCTGGCTTTCGTTGGGATTTCCAGCAGGAGTAATCTGCTTTTTTAAATGATGATGACAGGAGTCTGTAATACCTCCTCATACTCACTTTCCAGAAGAACTCACACGCTTCAAATTTACAAGTTAGACTCAGGGTACCACGAAGCTTACGACCTGAGTGAGTATTTTTCAGCCACAGTGAGTTTCACCTCTCTATTTTGCTCAGGTTTGAATAAAAAATGGAACTTTGTGCTGGAAGCACTTATCCCAGATGTAATTCAAACTAAAAATCAATTCCATCGGATATTGAAATTGAACAGAATGACAGGAAAAGACGACGGAGAAAGAGAAATTGAAAGATCTCCATATGTAAACAAGTGCACTGCTTTCCTTCCAATCCTGAAGGAACCCTTTTCCTGGACCACCTTTTTGCACTAGGAAAGACAACCAAAGAGCAAACCTCCACTCCTTGACTGGAAACAGCTGCATCCACACTGACAATCGAATAGTTACAACAACCTGAGAAAAACCTGGCGTCTAGTCTGGATATTTGCTTTCTGCTATTTTTTTCCAAAGTTATTCTTTCCTTCAAAATTACTTACGACAGAAACAGAGCACGGGCTATTACAAAGTACCAATCCAAAGTTGATATCCAATCCATTCGAACTAAAAGTTATGGCTAGAGTTGTGCTTCCCATCAGCCTCCCATCACAATTAATTACTTGCTAATGTTAACTGTTATTTCAAAACATATTTCCTAGCAGCCCACAAGTACATAACCGTAAAAATGTTTGTATGCCTATGTACAAAACAAGCCAGTGCCAGGTTTAGGTTTCATATGCAACCTTGAAATCAAGTATTGACTCGAAGCAGTACTTGGGGAAATGACATTTTACAAAGGTGTTCGAGACCATGTATATTTTCCATCCCAATTTCACAGACATAAGACATTCCCATTCCATTTCACTTGTTTCGTTTTTATAGACAAAATGCTATCCGCAATACATACGTCTAATTGTTGTGAATGTAATGTGATGGATATCCATAACATAAACCATAAACTTAAAATAGAATGCCATGCCAAAAGCCACATGCCATGCTATGCTACGCATGTCGTCGTAGAGAGGAAGGAAAAAGTGAGGGATCATTGCCAATACATCTCGTCAAAAAGAATGAAACATCAAGCAAGAGCAGTTCTAATAAGAAAGTACTCAAGTAGTCTGTGACGTCGTCACACACAAACTGCTCAGCACATGTTTTCCTTTGCCAACCAACCGTAAATGGAGACTAACCCACGAGTGAAAACGTGAGTGATACGATCATCATCATGATCATTCACCATATACCATGCATGCCATCCGCTAAAATGATTTTTTGATTCACAAAGATATGACAAGGAGTCATCAAGCAAACGACAAATGAAGGAATCAACTTTTATAACACGCCTTTCACCTTTCCTCCTCTAGGAAATACAGACCTTCACATTGTATTTTGTGAGCCGATGAAGTTGAATGGTTAACGTTCTTTCACCGTGCCAAAAATTTCAAACGTGGTTTTCGCTTTGTGAATGCAACCGAATAGCCATCATTTAAACGTATTATACAATCGTCATTCTTTCATTCGTTCTCCATGCGTCATAGACATAGCTGGCGGTGCCAGCAAAAAAATAGACAAGATATTCATTCAAAAAAATCTCTGGGGACTAATCTATAATCCTGAAAACTGAATGAAAGTAAGCTACACACTATCTTTGAGTCTTGAGTTGTACGGCTTATGTCTTTGTACTACATTTTTACTCTTATCTGTCAAGCTGATATTAATACTGCAGGAAAAACGGGGGACATTACCTTTCGGAGAAACTACGCCGCTCTGCCGAAGTATAGTCTTCCATTGTGGTGTTGCTATCCATAAGGTCTCCACCCATTCAACGATATATATTAATTAAACTCTAAAAGACAATTCCAAGAATTGTACCATAATATCATGCTGAATGAATCTACTTATATCCCGTCGTAATCCTTACAAGTTGTGTTGTATCCTAGTATAATCCCACACGACAATTCAAGACAAAATACGAGGAATCAAGGGATAATGAAGTGTCACCGATTTTCTTTCCATCAGTTGCGTGGTCTCATCCGATGTCAATCATAATGAAGTATTGCTTCGGTGAAAGTTGAATGCAACGAGGCATGCTCAAGACTGGATATGTGCTCGTGCTTGTGATATCGTCATGTGTTTATGTACAACATGGATGGCTGGTAAAGTCTTGAAAGATCGCATTTCATTCATGAATAATTTATAACCCTTCTGGGATAACATTTGCACGAGTATAAAACTTCAATAAGGTTCTCCAGTTCCTTGCTGCAATAACACACACTCCCAAAATTTCTGGGCTGATCTTCAACGCGCATGTAACCTACGAGCCTAGCTAGTTAGCTTTCTTTCAGTGCAATAAAAATCACTAACAAGTAGTACGAAACTCATATTGTACGAGCTTATACTTTCAGTTATTCTAGGAATTTCCGACAATGGATAGAAATGAATGCGTACCAAGAAATTGTCTGCATTTTTACTATTTCATATAATCCCAGTATAAGCTTCCGTAGAACTTTTGTCAGGATCACAATTATCCAAAAGAGCTACGAGTATGGTACTAGTTACAGCTTCTGTGCACTTGGACACGGATATCACGACAACACAATACTAATTTCTGGCTGGGATTTCCAGGAACTAAAGCTGCAATTTCAACATTTCCCACGAGATGAAAAATGCAAGCAAAAAGAGAAATTCTAGGGAAAACTGCAAGAGTTTTCTTTTTACTTAAAACGGATATATAGTTCCAGTTTAAACCTTACGTTTCATCCAAACTGTTATTCTACTCCCAATTCACCCATGAAAAGACAAACCCGTTCTGAGCACCACAAGAAACTATGATCTCGAGACACCAGGTAAAAAGTGAAAATCCATAGAACAGCATACACGGTTCACTGGTGGGTAAAAGCAGAGACAAACCAGAAAAATCCGTCCAGCTTCAGTTTCACTTAAACAAAAGCCAAGTCGATCGGACTTGCTTCCTTTTGAACAAAAAACGGTTTGCACGCTTGCCTTGCCTTTTTGCTTTGTTGGCCAGCTGCAGCTGGTTACAGACTTTCTGTTTAATCTGATGATCTGATCAAGTCAAGCCGACCATGTTCCAACCCCAGGAATAACGAGCAGCAGAAACTCGATTTAAAGGTAATGATAAACTAACTCCACAGTATACAATAGCAATCCCATCATCACCACCACCATGATCACCACCGTATGGCAGTTTTGTTGGACTTGAAATGGGTGTAAATGAGTAGACTTTTACAATAACACTACGCCAGACCACGACGAATGCCACCACGCCACCACACACAGTTGTGTGAGTGTCAGAGAAAACCAATGAAAAATATTCAACTAACTGCACTAACAGCCAAGTTTTGTGCAAAAAATGTACATCAGACAGGGCAAAAACAGAAGCCAGAAGAGTGAGAGAGAGAAAGACAAACTAAAATAGCCATACTTTATACGAGCCAATGAAAAAGACTGTGTTATACATTCCAAAACTAAGTAAATACTTTCAGTTGAACGGAGCTCCACCAAGCAGTAAGCTCCTAGAGTCACAGAAGAAACTCATAAAGATAAAATGTACACAAACGAAAAAAGCAGCAGACAATTATAGCAGCACACTACTACCACCACTCTCTCTCTGCTATTTAGTATTATTAGGGGCTTTTCCATATAACTCAGCGTAGACTTCTTCGTGACAACATCAACTCAACTCAAAGGGATGTAATAAACTTATATCGTTTTCCACAGTGATCCATCCAAAATCGCATTAGAAAAAGTGAGAAGGTGGTGGCGAAGCAGGAAAAAAAGATTTATGGAGATCCTCGTTACGCTATCTACTAACGTTACGTAACTCTGGACTTCATTGAGAGATTTTACTCGTTCGTAGCAGCAGCAGCAGCCCAAAATGTGGGAAGGGTAGTCATTACTTTTTTCTTGAAATCTGACTTCCTCTTCTTTCCTACAACGTTAAAGTCCCATCCACACCGACCGTTAAAAAGGATGCTTTCGCCGATATCATCATTACTACTTCCTTAAGGCCATTCTGAACTAGTTAACCTCAATGATGATGTGTCGTATCTTCACACAATGCTTTTTCATTTAGTTTGTTGAGCCACCTATTCTCTTTCACCTAGATACAAGCTAATATACGACCATGCTTCGTGACAAACAGGAAAAATTCTTGATGTCAGAATACTGCAAGTAAGAAGATGAACTGCTTGAAAATTCAGAGGTGCTGATTGCTAAATCTTTTAATAATGAAAATGAATGAGATGCTCAGTTGCAACATGCATGACATTACTTTTAATTTATTTCACCTCAGGCTCCATCCTGAAATGAAGACGAGAAAAAATCGGTCGCTTATATGCAATACCATAGGGGTTTTTTTTACATGCCACCACTTTGTTTTCAAGAATTAATGAATTGAGTCGCCGTCCTTCAAGACCATGTTCTAGCGACTAGTACTAAACTACGGCTGTACAGACTGATCTTCAAACCTATAAATACTTGAGCACGCTTAGATTTGTGACGATGCATTCCAAACATTTGACAATGCTACATGCCACGGTGTAAGATGAATCTAAGCTAAACCGTTCCATCATCCGCGCATGTTGAGTCAGAGTGCTGGTGGCAAAATGAAAACTAGCCAATATTTTTATACACATTTCGTAACTCGTTGTATCGGTAGTTTAGCATTTCTGATTATCAAACATCATCCCGTATGTATGTATATATAGCAATAGTGACGAAGAGGCGCCGTGCCGTGGAGGAAGGCTACATGTGTGTGCCGATGAAAATATCAAGTCTTGCCGAATGAATAACAAAAAGTCAACTGGCTATAATATGAATATAAGAGCATGCTATACGCTGCGTACGTGTACACAGTGAGATATCTACTATTATTGTGATACCACATTCATTAAAATTCATTGATATAAGTAATATAAAGTTATATGCATGTACATGCTATGCTTTTCCTTGAGCAAATAACTCCTCCGCAATTCTAATGTCCCTTCTAGCCTTAGCATTATTACGGAATTCACAATCTGGACACTTGGTGCCTGCTTGATGTCTTCATTATTTTTCAAATAAACACCAGCTGACTTCCTTATGACGTACATATATATTACTCACTGGAACTTGGCTAATAGGATTTCAAGGAGATTACATGAAATCGTGTGTGGGATGAACCACAACAATCCCCGGAATAAAAATACATACTATATACTCCTACCCGCATGACAGGAATGTTCAGCCACGAAAGGCATCATCCCAACAGAACACTAACAAATGACAATACCATAACCTATAGCTTCTCAAACCGTTTATCGTAAAACCCGCATCGTAATGTGCTACACACAAGATTTGAAATCTGGAGGAGTTGTGTCGTAGTAGCAAGGGAATCCCATGAATTATGCAAAACAAATATACTTGTAGTATGCTACGCGTATGTGCCTATAAATTCCTTTGGGAGACGGAAAGAAAATGTTTCTCTTGTTTTCTGAAACAGTGATCCTCTCGAACAATAATATTTAGCGACCACAGAGGACATGTTTACTACTACAGCATTTCGTACAAACGCTTGGTGGAGGCATGGCATGCATTTACTATCCAAACCATTTGAGCACGGCTCAGGTGATGAGAAAGACATGAACAAAAGTTTACTTTCACCTACGTACGATTCAGCTACTTCATTCTTATAATATCATGATACCCCAAACATGTAAGAAAAAGTTAATGAATCAACTTCTAATAAGATTTATTTTCACCATCGGAGCACCGAATGAAAATAAACAATCTGAATCAATTTATTCGGCAGCAGCGTAGTAAGTCACAAGCTGCCAATACTGGAAGAAAGTTCATTGGCTTCAATACGTTGATCTTGTTTACCCAACGTTATCCATGGTCTTTCAACAACCCAAGATTTTTACAGCTCATTTGAGCACATACTACCACGTAACATGTTTACTTTCTGAAAATATGTATGCACTATTGATTCAAAATTAAAATGAATGCTATGAATCATATATATATAGAACGTTCTCATTGTCGCCAGAGATTCATTTTTTTGCAACTTTATGTGCTTAATTCTATCATCCTACACCAGCTGTCACAATTTTCCCAAAAAACAGCATAAAAAGAGGTGACTGAGTGAGGATTTTTACTTTTTGGCAGCTGATTTAACTTTCCTCAGCAGATCTAACAGATTAACATACAAGCCACTTTCAATATAACGACATTTATTCCGCTAAGATCCGCAAATTGTATGATTTTCATACATAACTGGCAATCAGAATATTCAAAAAGAGGTCTCAGTTTGTGAATGTGACAAAGTAAATCCTTTCTTTTTCCTCCTTAAACTTTTTACAAAATTTCAATCTCAAAATGGCTTACTTACGTTTACGCGCAGGAAACTTGTGCGAACCTTGAGCTTTGCCACCATTTTCGCAACTTTTCCTCCTCTTTCTAAAGTTGGAACAAAGTCTGTTCTAAATGTACCCATTTCTTTTCATATGACATGAGCATTTGATTTATAATCAATCACTGTTTGAATACACTACGTCAGCAGTTGAGCTTGCATTATATAATATTGGAGCATTACTGAATGCACATTCAAAAAAATTGCACTTTTTCACTCGCTTTCATATGCACCAACAATGCCTACATGCACTTGTGTGCCAGAATGTAATTGATAACAAAAATCACATGTACTATAGATGTACGATTATGAACGCTGGAGGAAAGGGCATTCGTTTGTAAGTGGCAACAACAACTGCACCTGTGCAGAGATATGCCTAATATATGCATAGATGTGTCAAGTTGTAGTCTAATGAAATGAGGCTTTACAACACCTACACTCATGATGAGCTATACTATTGGCAACACGAAAGACACTCTGATTACATGATACATAAATCATTTTGGTTCAAAGTTCATTAATAAATCTTTTCATTATTGTTTGCGCTGGAACATTTACATTACAGAAGTCATAGTTTGATGGGAATCTGCACACCATGGTTAGAATTGTATGGAAACACAGGATACTAGATGACATTTAAATTTTACTACCTGATTAGCAATACATTGTAGACTGCTCAAGGGTCTTGGCCAGAAAAGAAAAGATGTTCAGCTACAAGGATCTGATTCCGGCAACAGCAAGTCATGTAGTAAGGTAAAATGGTTACGGATAGTGCTAGTGATAGCAAAGCAGACAAACTTCCAGCGACAACCATGTGTTTAGTTTCTTTATGGAACTGAAACCCCTAATCAATTTATGAGCTATGCATGTATGTTTGTATCTACAAAGGAGTACATTTGGTGGATTCAAGTTTCTGCTTCCGATATATAGAAAGAGCATAGGATGGGCAAACAAATGTCAGAGTGAAGTCGGGCAAAAGGGGAAGGTAAGTGAAAGGAGACTGACAAGCTGGCGCCATACCCTCACATTTGCGAATGAATCAAGCATCTGCAAAGTCATTTTAGCTTGCCATTACGTACTTCTTTCTCTAAAAACTTAGACACCAAACGTCGACACTGCTTTTAGTACAGTAATAAGTATATACACAAAAAATACGAGCCTATGAAGTCCGGTAATGAGCGTGTTACACATATTATAACTATATTAGCACAACCAACATCGTTATTATAGCTGCACACACTCCTTCTCCTTCTGTTTTCCGCAAGGTAGCTCGGAACTAGGCCACTCATCACACTACCACCTCATCATCATCATCACCACCACAATGATTGGATATATGGTATCAGATGACTGTACACGAAGGTAAGGTAATGTTTCTTCTAACACATTCCTATTACTGGTCAAAATCAACTAAGGAACATTTCCTCCATTCATTTCAACAAACATATAGTATGTACAAGATCGGATTCCACGGTCTCCTGGGTGGATACATTACTTAAGCTAATATACTACTAGTGAAAGTTCAGTAACAATATTTGCTCCGTAGTACATGCTTCCTCATATCAGCAGATACATTCATACAAACGTTGACATGCATTAAGGAAAATTTAGTTCTTTGTGTTCCAGGATCGCTTGAGGGTAAATTACATTTCAATCATTAGGTCCATTATGAACGTAACCCTAAGTGAACACCGGGTGGTAAACATAAAAAAGTCTATCATTTTTATATCAACAAATGAAGAGTACTACTTATCATATACATGCATGCAGAAGTAAACTCGTACTCTGTCATGCAAACCAAACTAGCTAGCTATCAGATGAATTGAGTATCTAGCAGCCTCGTGCCCATCCAGTATCCCAACTTCCTGATTTCGGACTGGGGAAAATGAAATCAAACTGACCCAAATCTTTTATTATGCACGCATGGAAGTAGTTTACTTGGCAGCTTGATACCACCTTGCTGGAGAAAGCGATATGATAATGAAAGTACCTGATACTCCTGAATATTTTGCAGTCAAAGAACTTTAAATGGAGCATGCTTTCAGCCATTAGATATTATTAATGCATGATCCATTCACCCGATACTTGGCTTGAGCACGATCTGCAAACTTGCTAAAAATCTCGTAAACTGGAACCATGTGGACTGAACAAAGATACGAGCTACATGAAATTTTGCGTCAGCAAAATCCTTCTTTTTACGCGAAACGTACAGAGTTAGTTTGAACTAGTATTTTCCTGACTATATCATCAGTGATGACTTGTTAATGAAATGTTTAACTTAGTATACACACCGCAATGGTCAAATCACATATAATAACCAATGATGGCTTCTCCATCACATGTGCTGTGGTATCGATTCATTGACAATGTAAATTAAAGTTAAAAAATTAGTTGCTAATAATGTTGAAGTCGTAAGAAGCTCACTATTCTTATAAATACATGTAAACAATTGCTAAAAACTTACCTTGACTTAGAGGTTAAGTTGGGGTCACTATGTTTCCTACGTTCTCGGGGCTGCTTCTACAAATTAAAAAGTTGCAAACGCTGAACGAATGGTTCTTTTTCGCATAGAGTTTATATTATGATAATATATAAAACGAATTCAACTTACATTTACTCTTTGAGGTTCCTTACAACTTTCAGATCGTCCTACAGCGTTCGATGCTTTCTTTGGTTCATGTCGCATTCTGTAAAAACAAGAAATTTTGAATTAATTCTCAACCTCAACAAGTTACTTCCCCAGCAGTCTCCCGACGAAGCAACGTTGTGCAGCGAAGCTTCTAAATCAAAAATGGGAACGTACTCAGTGTTACTTCTTGTCAGATAAGCCGGATACCTCTTAAATGAGTCACAAACTAAGCCATACCGTTCGCAAACTGCGTGATGATTACAAACAATACTTTGTGATCGGGTCAGTTCCCCCCGAGGTCCCACGTATGACCTCCACATTGTACAAATACATTACACTCACAAGCAGTCAGAACTGCATTTTTAAAGACCACTTACAAATACACAAAATTTTAAAAAGCACTTTTTCATCAGTGCGTCATGATTGCTTTCACGATACTATTTTTTAAAACGAGTATGCTATACTTAACTAAAATAACATTACATGTTTTTTATCTATAGAGTACTACAAATCAATTGGGAATACTTATGGCCTAACTTTACAAGTACGTACGCCTACCTACGCAAAATAAGAGCAACATATTAGAAAAGTATGTAATATTCTATACTCAACAACCGAAAGCTACCAACCACAGTTTTCAAGGAATTTCCAACTGTACCAATATTTTTGCGTATTTCGATTTTCCTTAAACCATATCAATCACAAACGATCGAATAAAAATGGTTCCAAACAGCTAAGAGTAACTAAACTTGAATATCCAGGGCTTCCATACTAAATTCATGCAATAAAATGTTCTGGGTACATAATCACAAGTTCACAAGCTTCCCGTCCATATTGTTCAATCAAATTCATACAAAAGTACATAGTAAGTACAGCCATTTAGGCTGAAAACATTCTGAACCGCACTGGCTACGATGGACGCGCAGTTTGACATAATGAAGTACATGAATATGTTGGTGTATTAAATTTAAGAACACAACTTTAATATTCATGACATATTGGGAATTAAACATTGACGAAAGCACAGCAAACCGCAAATTCATCATTTTATACTTTATGCATTCCCATTCTTGTACACGGCTAGATAAGTCGCATCTAATTCGAGTTTTATGTACTATGCTATCTTTTACATGGAATGCGTATGAATATTGTGGACGGCAAACACGCTCGTTTCCTGCCTTCATTTCACGTTAATTCTTTAGAATAAATTACATTGTATAACAAAACCAGTCATTCTGCAAAATACTATTGGCTGTAATATTTAATTTTATGCATGTGGAATGGTAGCTAGTATAACATGCCAAGACATAACTGATACTGGAGAAACCTTGTTTGTTTGTAAACCGAAAAATTTGTAGGCACAGAGTTCGCTTTTGGTTTCTACAAGTTCAATTGTGTTTTCCTCATCTATAAACAATATGATTTATACCGGATAAGATGTTTGAATCAAAAAGGGCAACCAACAAAATTAATAATTTATAATGTTTACGTGTCGTCGCGTAATATCTTGTTGCCAAAAATCTTGACTATCATACAGTTTTCTTATAGCTAACTATAACCTAAGCAAAAACTAATAATGTTTAGCTGCATGCAGTGAATTTACTATTGTGCTAATGCAGTTTGACATCATGTAATATAAAACTGACATCGATATAAATTGTATGTAGTTATACCAAGCGAATACACAGTTTGTGTAGCTTTGTTTTCAAGATTTTTGGTACAGATTGATTTACGACGTTATTCCACAATTCGCTACCCATCTATATGAGCTACTATGGAGTAAGTGGAAGCGATATGTGTATTCTGTTCAGGAAGCGAAACCGCATGGAAAACAGCCATGAATAATGAAAGAGACTTTGGCATTCACAAGACATGTTTTTCCTTTCAAAGGAGAGGAAGAAGAATTGAATAATATAGTGGTGGTGGTGAGATTAAGATGAGATTCAAACTCATCTTGCATTAGGTATATAATTTAACAAACAAGTTTGTAAAAACACATGCAATCTCCACTTCTATATGGATGGAAATGATATATTATTCACTGACTCACATCCAGCTGAAGTACGTTTATATTGCATACATGTATACGCGGAAGCTTAAAGATGCTGTATTGCATAAGCATTGAAAATGAAAAAGGAAGGCACCCAACCAAATAATTCATAGCTTTTCTCCAGAATGTCAAAGTGGTCACACAGAGTTAAGAGCATTTCGCTACACAACGTACCAACGCTGACAGTTTATCTATGCACGACAACTTGTGTCTGCAGACTTAAAAATGTAATGACAAAAAATATTCTTACCGATCCATGTCCACATCTTCACATACGTGTCCATCGTTCTCCACCCGTTCTTCATTCAAAGTATCAGGTCTCCTGTCTCCTTTCAAACTACTGGCACTGCTTCCAGAACCTGTTAAAGGTCGATCACCTGTTTAAAACATAAAAAAACATTTTCATTCCACTGTCATTTTCACCTCGGTTAACTAATAAATACGTGCATGGTATTCATGTTTGCTGACATTTTTCTGTAAAGAAAGTTCGAATGATACTCGCACTCATGCATGAGTATATTGGTATGGTTTGAAGTGCCTACTGGCTCGTTTTCGTTGCAAAATATGCCATGTTCGGTAACATAATTTTAAGTTGAGCTATGACTTTTACTATTACTATTATATGACCCCATCAACAGCTTGTTAGATGAAATTACAGGTTCCTACATCATAAAAATGTAATGCCTGACAACACCATCATCGACCATCGGTCTGAGAAAGCCGGTCAGACGAGAAATCTGCGCCTCACATCTTGCATGACATATTATTGTGCCACGTTAACCGCAAGCGGAGTCGGAATATAAACAGAATAGTTGAAAGAAACCTGACACGCAAGAATATTTGATGAAAAATAAATGCCGTTTATGGCAAACAACGGGACACACATTAGAAAACGATTATGAAAACGGAAAGTTCACTTAACATTATGTTTTATTGGGGACAATTAAATCCGACTGTAAACAGAATGGAGAAAGTAATCGGCAAAATATGAATCGAAGCCCTACAAGTCCAATTAAAATTAATGAAGAAGCAAACTTTAAGGCAAACAATACAGGGCTAATGAGTCATTATTACACGCCATAATTCTCTCTCAACCGTCAACATCAAATACATTCCACAAGATTTGCTTTTGTCACACAGTTAAATCATAGTGTAAAGCATTAAGATATTTTTTAAGAACCCCAATCACATTATAGTAATATTAGGTTTAATATCAACATTTAGATTATGACCGATGTGCAAACGTGGGAAAGTGCAACTGGAGAAAATAGTTGACAGAAATGGAGATTTACAGCATTATGCTGGCATAATGTTACTGCCACCCAGAAAGAAAATTTTTATAATCTTTCTCTGGCGGTCTCACGAGATATTATGGTGCCACACAGCATCATCATGATAAGTAGCAAGATATAAAGCTATCGCATTACCAAGTGTTGCATTTATATTCATGCAATCCTTATCCATTTCATCATAGCAAAATGCAGACATAAAAATGTGCAATAAACATAATCATTTTCTGCACTGAAATTATAGCAAAGAAAGCTGAAACTGCGCAGTTAAACCTACAAATGTACTGCCATAAAACGTGGTGATGTGATGTGGGTCATTCTACTGCAACCTAAAATATTAGTTTAGCTTAAAGTTAGATTATATAAGAAGTAAAAATGCTGTGACTGTGAAAACCCTAAGCCTCTTTCCACAACGTCGGCATAAAAGTCAAAGGTTCGAACATAAAGACGATGAAATTGCATTGGTATGGATTACGTACCAAAACGTGACGGAATAAGGATAACGAAAGAACAACAACAAGAAGAATAACCCTTTCGCGTACATAAACATACACGAGTTTCCAAACTAAATCTTCTGAATGAGCTTAATTTAATAAAGCAAAATCAAATTATCTACTTGTTATGTGTAATGAGATTAGTCGCAGTGGATCCTATAAAATTGTCATTTTTGTCATTTGATTATTTAGCAAACCACTTTTTAAAAAAATTAAAATAGCAAAAAAAAAATCAAAAAATCACATACATGCAGAACTTCCGATTAGGTTCATGCACAAGGAACCAACAGCAGAAAAATTACTAAATGACGGAGGCATGGAAGCTCTCGGACGAGGAAAACCTAACAGAGTTTCTTCGTCCAGTGAATATGACGGCATTGGTGGTGGATGTGGAATTCTTGGAGAGACATGCTTTGGTTTAGAATGACTTGTCGATTTCCTGTGGTATGGTTGCTCATTGTATGAGCTTCTTTTCCTCCTCTCATTTGCACAAGACACAAAGTTCAAATTATTTTGATTGCTTGGCGTAACGTTCCTATTTGACTTTTTATTTGCATAAATGATGTCACGACCATTAGTAACCAATGTCCCCGTTCCTGAATCAACATCCCACGAATGTGGCCGACTCGCAGCCAATGCTTCTCGTGGTAAAAGGGGTGGAGGTCGAGATGGGGAAGAAGGTGCAGGAACATAAAACTTTGATTGAGATGAGGGAGTGCATCTAGAAGAACTTCTAGAAACGGGATTTGATGAGCATCCGGATGTTGAAACAGATGCTGTTGATGATGAAGAGGATGTCGATAAAATGGAATTGGATTTTGAAACGGTTACGACCGAGTCTGTGGAGCCGGATGATCTAAATGTGAGCCCCAAACCGATTTTAGGTCGACTACTCCTACTACCACCACCGGATTTTATCTCATTTGGAGCAGCACAATGAGAATTGTGTCTTGACAGATGCTGCTGATTATGATGACCTTGAACCTGAATCTGGTTTGGCAAAAGGTCAAACGTGGAGTTAAGGCTGTGTCTCTGGCTTTTCTGCATTAAGGGATCACGGGCATTAAATCCTTCGTGCTCTCCGGGATTAGCATGGTAAGCTTGTTGTAGAGCCGAAGGGATACTGCTCGAGGATGAAATGATTTGCTTGAAATTGGTACTCGTGGGAAACTCATAAAAATCTTCACTTGATGAAGGAACTAGAGATGAGGCAGTCTGATTTGTTACAGAGGGAGAAACTTCGGTAACAACAGTGGTGGTTGTTGCAATGTTGGGAAAAGATGAAGACAAAGTTGTTGTAGCACCAGACTCTGAATTTTCCAGAGATTTCCTTTGTCCGTAAATAACTGGGTTGAAGTTTACAAACTGCCAATCTGCTTCCACCGATGAGGATTTGGATGAGGTCGAGGAGGACTCGTGCAAATGAGTCTTTCTCAACGCCTCCTTCCGACGCTTGATCCTTGCCCGTAAATTATGCATTTGTTCGCTGTATTCTGCTAACCACATAATAACGAACTTAAAGCTCCCAACTTGATAGCTGTATAATGTTGGTAGCGATTATAACAGCGTAACATAACATCTCAAAACGTCTTAACTTCACAACAAAGAGACACACAGAGGACAACGAACACAAGGAAATGCTTGGGGTAGGTGTTGTTTGGAAATGGGAATGGTACAAGCAAATTCCGAGAGTGAACAACCTATATTATTATTACTTTTATCTGGATCGTTTGCATGTTATCACTGCAATATAAATGGTTCATTGTTCTTCACATTCATTTTTATTGACGCAATTCATCCAAACAAAATAAATTACGTATAAAATATTTAATCTGACAGATATCGTTCGAAATTTGCAAAACAACTGTTAAGTTCGGTAGTTTTTATCAGCATATTTCTAAAAGGGTAGAACAAGTCACTCAGGGAATTATTACAGGGAGGATCTAACTGCACAGCCCCACAATGGCAACTGAATCACGCACATTTATCTACTCAAAAATTTGGCTAGTAATGATAAGTATTGCTTCATACTTATTAGTAAAAATGGAAGCAACAGAGATAACACGCAGCAGCAGTATTTTGCATTAAAATTGTACATACATAAAAATCATAAAAATTGAACAGGATTAGATGGATTCCATTGAGGCTGCCCAACTCAAATTTGTACTCATCGTCAGTTCAGTAGTGCTCAGGTAAATGTAAATCCGTCAGTTTTTTTTTGGCAGTGAAAATGAATTAGAAACAAAATTGGATGGAAGGAGAGAATGTTATGAACTCTAAAATCCACGAGTCACGAAGAACTAAAACGAGATTCTTGTCATAAAACTCGATTAATAATATTTTCAGCCACTATTTTCCGTATCTGAACAAAAATCTGTGCTGGGCTGCAGAAGTTTGCTCGTGTGTATATTTATGATTCAAATGTAAGCTCACGAAATGATACAGTTTTTGTGGATGTCTGAACCCTTCTTTAAGAGTTAAAACTGCTGCAACAAAATCTTGTAAAATCATTCCACTTGGCACGACTACTGAGTTTGTAAACGGCAAATGAAAAATTCCATTCACTGCCTCTTGGAGCGGAGATTACGTTGAAAAAATACACCACGGAGGAAACATGACGCCGTGAAGCAACACGACGCCACAAACAATACAGACTCAGTAATAATCACCAACTTAAACTACACCACAAGAATAACAACCTAATACAAAAAAGAGACATAAACCATCTAGGTTGCCAATAATATCATGTATTACCTCTACATATAAATACATACGTATCCATTCACAAAGCCTTGTTGTGCATCTACCAACTGTCACGTATGAAATTCGCACACATAATATTACATAGGATCGGAAAGCCGAAGCAGAGAAAAGTTAACTAGATTATTGTATCGCAAAAACATATCTGCTCAAGATTGAATGAAAAATACAGCACAAACACTTCACAAGGGTTGATACCGCAAGAATCCTAACGCACTTTTCTTATTCAGAAGTCAGTCTTCAAAAAGACAGCAATTATGAAGCACAAAGGAATTTGCAATTTTCTTAGTCAATTCAGCCATCCGCCTGCAATTTGAGTTATTCTTTACAGTGTGCCTCTTCTCTTGTTGGTGGCATTCCATTCAGTTGGTCGTGGTCGATGATGCTGTGGCATGAGGCTTCCAAGTCATCATAGAAGAAATAATGCAAAGTTCGCATTTCGGTTCGTTACCTGCTTTGTTCACTTGGGCAGAACAATGCTAGTCAACTAACAGAAGGAAGGTAAATACAGTGTGTATATATGCATATTATGCATATGGATTTGGGAGTGATAAAAAATCCAAGTTCACAATGATACAATAAGCACACACCACCACACTCATACGTTGTTAGAAGGAACCGCAAAACTTTAGGACTTCTTTAGAGGAATGAGTCACAGTACGAGAAAAAAGTAGGGGAA
The DNA here is from genome assembly GCA_034697805.1 of Orchesella bifasciata. NCBI lineage: Eukaryota > Metazoa > Arthropoda > Collembola > Entomobryomorpha > Orchesellidae > Orchesella > Orchesella bifasciata. Next base: position 17,649 of record JAQGAP010000459.1, on the reverse strand, counting down.
GTCCACAATACATAGGACACCACATCAAGATTGAATTTTAACTTTACTTCACGATGATCGTTCATAAAGCAAGAAACATGTAGTCGGTATAAGTACGTACATCGCCTAATAATAATTACATACATACCACATACTTGGTACATACCTACACACACATTGCTTGTTAAACAAGACTGACTATGAGTATGTCATAACTGCAAAGTAATGGTCTTGTGCTTGTCGGCGATTTGCATCAAATTCCTATGCAAATCCAACAATAAGAGTAAATTACAGGAGTTACCAGCTACCATAAATATGTGTGAAACCAAAATCTTGTGCAAAATTTCGACCCTGTCCTGTCTGTCTCAGAGGAATTCAATACTATTCTAAACTAAAATATGTCTGCTGCAGTTCACGATTTTTTAAAGTTATAATAGCAAGATTGACAATCAAGAATGTAGGACCATCATGTTTATCTCTTCCTTTTTACAGTAACGCTATTTGTACAACCAGATTTGAATTTTAAGATTTTAGACTAAGATAAGACTCATATAATCAGTGTGTAGTTTATACAACAATGAATAAACGAAAGTACACGCAATCAGCAAAAAGTACCTGATTTAAAAGTGATCTAACAATTTTAGTCACGCATTATGTCGTAATAGAAGTTCATAAATGAGGATGACTGCTGACTCGATTCAAGTCATCAGTGAGAGTATTAGATGGCTACCTTTTTCCCCTAGAATTACAAGTTTTGCATACTTGCTTAAACGATCAAGCATAAAACAACAGGTGGAAGTACTGACTAACTCGCTATTGCTATTTATTTTCTTGCATTGCATGATTTCACGAATTTACATAGGTCCTTTTAAAACAAATCGCAAAAAAAAGTCCCGTCACAACACCATGCAGTCTATATCATATTCCGTTCTAAAGCTCTAATTACTTACAATTATTTTAGGGGCATAGGGTATAAAAGTTCACTTGTTTACGTGATAAAAAACATTCGTATTGTATGGAATTTGGATTGTAGTTTTCTGATTAAAATCTCCTTAAAACTGGCCACGCTGTGCTGGGCTAGACATTTTTTAGGATAAGAATTTACTAATATTCTTTTGTCTATATCCATCCAGTACTTAAAAATCCACCAGATATCCAAATTCCATGTAATTTCTCTCAGCAATTACGATGCTCAAAAGAAGGAAGCCACTTGCAACCTCACAACAGAATACAAATATATTATACAGCGGAGGAGCAAATGTCACCGCAATAACAATAAGTTACAATGACATGTCATAGGAGGGGTGTAGAAACCTCGTAAATTTTCCTTAAGAATATAATTTGTCTTTGTGTGTGTTGGTTCATTGCGTTGCATTTCATAGCACCACCGCTACTCCTAAAAATGTGTGGTGTGCGTAACTTTTATAACTTGCTACTTCTTTACCACAACAGGCAAAATAAATTCTCTCAGTTTCTTCGACACACACACACAACGAATACACTTTGAGATGTCTTTCTAAAAACTTGACTACAAATGCAGACTTTTGCATTAATACAAAACAAGCAAACTTTTAGAGCATACAAAATGCAATCTCACTTCCTTCTTACACCATACATCTGCAAATGTTGCAACAAAAGAAACTCCAAAGATAAAACCTAACTGGTATGCCATGTGTATGTAGGCATGTACGTACGTATATAGTGTGTAGTCATCCAAACCAACTACTTTTGTAAGCTTACAATGCAAAATCATGCAGTTTTCACCACCCTTTCCTTCACTTCTCACACTTTGTACATTTGTACTCCCTCACAGATTTCCATTCTTGCAAATAATGAGCAATCTGCGGCACGATCAACTGTTTTAAATTTCTTCCATTTCAATTCACAATCCGTATCTTTTTGAAAGAGAGCAACTTTCATCTGCTCCATTCATACGTTTCCTGAACTGCTATTAGGAATGATAAATACTCTGCTGAGGAGTTGTGGAGGAGAGTGTATCTCATTCACTGCACGACACAGGAACGACCGAGACGGAGAAAACCAAATTGAATTACATTACACTCTGAACTAAACCAACCACAATTTTTATTCCTTTCCTACTACTTAATAACTCAACACATCTATTCATCAATTATGAACGAGAACCAAAAATCTTAGAATCAGTATGTTTGTAGACAAAAAATACATTACTCAAACTCAAGGAATCGAGGTTAAAAACAAACTTAACACAAAAATCTCCATTGCAGTCACCCAATACTAATAATTCTCTACTAAACTTAAACTACTAAATAAGCAGTGAAGACACAAAAACCAGAACACTCAAGTAATATTAAAATAACACCAAAAATAAAACCAAAAATGGCCAGTGGAGGAAAATGAATTTTAAGAGCGTGCACGAGGATATATAAATGTTCGTATGGATGGATCGACATATGAACTTTGATAGTTACTTGTCTCACTATACATCCGTTTCTTCATAGACATGTACATCATTAGGGAAGACTACTACCACCACAGCTAAAAAAGCAGTGAACAGGCCATGGAAAAATTACTTTAAACATCAAAGCACTTCAAAGAAAATTTACACAAGTGTTGAAGAGTAAAATTGACTTTTTTTCTCCTTTTGCATTCGTTTAAAACGTCGAAAATCAAAATAAATTCTGGTACTACTGAATGCACACGTTATGCCACATTTTTATACACTACTAAATGCATACGACCATGATCGATGCTTCATTTGAGTCCACTCATGTTGATAAAGATAGTTCAAAAGCACTTTATGAAAAATGCAGCATTTTTGTATTCACCAACTTTTCAAAAGATTGTACATGCTTCGTGTAAAATGACGATGCTTTCAAAATTAAGCACTGGCTGGAACTGCCAAACAAAAGTCAGCTTTTAGTCGAGGACGATGTCTCAGACACAGGATGAAGCACCACCAGAACCAGCTAACACCAATAATAACATACTCCTAGTGATAATAATGCATATGATGAGCTTCAAACCATAATATTTACTAACTTGAACATTGAAACAGGACATTACTATAAAACAGTTTATCCTTCTTAATACTGGACTCAAACTGTGAGCATGATACTGCATACAGCATTTCATATGGATAGATGCCCGTAAGGGCAGCTGTTCAGGGAAAAAACATACCATCTTATGTTCCTAATCTCGTGTCATCTCTAAAATTTTTACTGTTACCGTAAGGAAGAAAAACGAACAGACTCATATTTTTAAGTGCATTGTGTAATGTAGTGAGCTCCGTACTCTATATACGAAGACCAGCTCCTCTTTGGACAGCCTCCCTTATCCTTCTGTTCATTACTGCAGTTTAAAAAGCAAAGTGCATGCTGACAGGCGAGAAACGAAGGGAATGAAAATACTTACATAAAAGTACATGTTCATATAACATAAACAATGCACACAACGTTAAACAAACCTGCAATAGGTACATGCCCACACATCACATTACATCATCTGCAAGATGGTCACACTGGACACTGGACCAGGACGTTATACAACTACTTGCATGCATTGCATAAGGTACACTGCACTGGTACAAAGACCTACGGAATTCCCTTATCGTTGTACTTGAGATGGTACGGACAGGATGAGAATAAATTTTGTATAATACAATGGGCTACAGAACGCGAGTCTTAAAAGCTACCGAACCAAGCATGTTCATAACCAAAATGATCGAGCATTACAACAGATTAAAGCGCGTGGCTCTGTTCAATTTACGATATTTCATGTGTCCAGGCCCTGGACTCCAGGGTCCAGAAAATTTTTATATCTAGTATTGAGATGAGCTACAGTAGGCATTTAAAGATTCCTTCCTATCCCTACTACATGCTCGAAGAACAATAGTATAAGGTGCACACAGTTTGCAGCGCTAGAAGGTTGATGGAGCCAAAGAAAATGCCATTTGATTCTCATTCTCAAGGTTTTTCATCAGCTATCATCTCTCCAGAAGTAGCAGTCAGTAGTATACAAAAGGAAATGGGTGAAGTTGAAGCACTTATTTTTCTTCCTTCCTTTCTGCAGGCAAAAACTCCCTTGAAGGGTTACTTACAACCAAACACAAAGAGTATGGAAATGCCCAGAGGAGAATCCTCCTTGCTCTGTACCGACAGTCTGACAGTACGATTACCGCTTCCACAAGACTCTGTGGGAGGCAGAACAATTCCAAGAATATTATGAGTATGCCACGCTACTGCCACTCTTATCTACATTACCTTCTTTTTATGTATTGATTGTGTATGCTTGCTCATAAATAGTCATAGTACAAGGTTTTAAAGCCTCGTAAAGTTTCTGCTTCTGCTGCAACCTTAGCTAAGCAGGAATACGGTTGATAGTGAGAAGAGAATGAGCATTACTTGGTCTTCTTGACACTTACTTCCCAGTTCGACTTTTCCGAGTTATATGAGTCAGTAAATCCCAATGCCCAAAGGTCAACAGACAGTCAGTGTGAACAAGCATTTTGTTACGATCTCACAAAAACAGTGTGAGCCTCCCTTCCCACAAAAGGATCCCAATCTCGTGACTCAAAACAAACCAGTAATTTTCATGGAAAAAGGATCACCATTATCATCCCATATAATATAACAAAGCGAATATAAAAGCTCTGTCATGTGGTTTTATTGGAAATGCGTTTGCCTACTTTTAAGCCCCTTTTAAACAAATTATTTAACCCTCTCACATTCACAGAATTTTTATGTATGTATTTAACTTCAAACGTTACACCACTCATTCTGATTACGCGTCTACCTGTGCGACGGATATGATGACGTTTTTCTGACATAAAAATTGAATATTACGTACGGAATGTGTCTGTAGCTCCTAATTTAGCAAAAAGCGATAATTATCCAATGTACATACGTAACGTTTGCGAGTCTACACACAGTTATCTCATTTTGAGTCTCACGGACGCATTATTATGCCATGCACACTTCATGTAAAATAAACCTAGCATAGCACTAGCAGCTAGACTCAATCGAGCCCTTCTGTTTTTACTTCCTTTCAGACCAAAAAATAATAGTCACCAGTCGGTAAACAAAACATCATCATCCAAGGACCATGACTTGGCGCTCACTAGTACCAGTCATTCGGTGATACACCCTTTATATTGAAGTAGAATGAGAAGTTGTATGTCCTATACCCAAAATCAATTGATAATTATTAAGGTTCCGCTTCATAAACCACTCTGTAAAACCCTTACATTATAGCAATAGAAAGGAAATGAAATGAGTAACAAGTCAAACACTCCCGTTGGGTCCGTCGCAAGAAGTTGAGGAAAGCGACAAACGTAAAATCAGGTTAGTTTTTCTACAACTCAAACGCAACATCATCAGCATCTCTACAGAGTCATAAAACAAAGCTCTGTATCATACACAGAGTGCATGATCCTACAAACTACGCTTCAATGCCTGTTGTGAAACGATGATGAGTGTAAAATAAACACCGCCGTGATGAGCAGAAACCGTCCACCTCATCTATTGACAAACCAATTGAAATGGCTGCCTGTTAGTAGGGATGTATTATATGAATGTGTGTATTCAGCAAGTGATCTTCTTTTCTTGGGATCCGTGAATAAATCTAAGGATCTAAAAACTACACTGCCAAAACCCATGACTGAAAAAAAAAGTTGGGAGAGAAAAGAAGCCGCCTTTCCCTTCGTAAAACAAACAAGTGCAACGCTACTTTTACGATCCCACGAACACTATATCTACATGTACCACATTCTTACGACTTCTTTACTAATGCATTGGTGACATAAATCCTTTACGTAAACAAACACGAGTAAACAAGCTACCAACCACCAGTAAATGGGGTAATCATGGTGGAAGAAGTGTTAATAAAACAACATTTTGTTCTCAATGTTCTCTCAAAACACAGTAGCCATGCCTGAAGATACAATCAGACTGAGGCAGACATGTTCATTCAACGCATCCCAGAATTCAATTTCCCATACTAATTTAAAATGGCACATTATGTCAGTGACCGACCATAAAACTAAATAAATATTATGTCTATGGGACAACATTTTTTTCTACAAATGTAGCAGATTCATTATATACATTAGGAGGCTATTTAACTTGAAACGCAAGGGGCTGCACTTGGAGCAAAGTATAATACTATACTGAAATTCAAAAGGATAGAAATACATTCATGCCTGGAGCTGAAATTGATTAATCGAGAACCAGTATGAAGATAACTATTGCTTTTGTGCACGGAGACAACACTACAGTGTACCATACAGCGTGGGACGTTTATGATAAAACATTAGAAATGAAAAGGATATAAAATTCAAAACAACTTCTTCAGTTATCTTCCTCAGAATAGAGTATTGTATAGTGTTTGTTCCAAACAACAGGAATAAGATGCAGTCTTCACGAAATAATAATACTTGCTTCATTCCATTGTGAGATCTCATTCTCAGAGTCATTCTCTTCCTCACATTTTCGTGTCAGTTCTCCAGAGAATGGGGAGGAACCAAAAAGATGCTGACTCAAGAGGAACCACAGGCATCTACTTGACTTGGCTGTTTTTCTGAATACAGCCTCCAGTCAAAAACATAACTTGAGAGTTATGAAACTCAAAGAAAACGTCTTTCCTTTCTACCCTGACTGGTTTGTCGTCTCTATATTGAGCACGAATTTTTTCTTGGTGAAAAATGGTAGCATTTCATTTGTTTTTATAGTTAGTACTACTACATGCTTAAATATACACACTTATAAAGTAGTGTATACAATAATAAAGCTGTCAAAGTCTCAAAGCACAATTTATAAATTCAATATTGCTCCAAGTTCGACAACTATAATAGCCAAGATCATCATAGGAGTCCCAAGACATTTGGTGCTTGAAAGATGCGACATCACCCTGTCACCCATTAGGTACGTAAAAAACGAGATTGTGCCCTATGCCACAGTTCTCAGTCACCGAGTTCTTTTTGTTTTCGACAACTAAAATGAAGACTCAAACTTGCCTTCTAGCATCTAATTACGGAAGTTTTATCACAGCGCCTCATTTATCATCACCACCTCTCAGACAATATGCTTTCTATATAGAACCCTACCTCGACTTCCAGTATATTATTAATTTAAGTTTTTTCTTCACTTATCTTAACCAATAATAGCCCAAGCGTTTATTTAGTTAGAACCCTCCGTATATAAACAGCATTTATTTTAGCAGCAGACGAAGACTGCAAGGGGAAAAAGTTGGAAACAGCGAGTATCTTCTCATTTGTCATGATTTCTATGTTCATAGCAAACATTTTTCATTTATAATTAGAGAGATACATCGTAGTAGCTACAGCTGTATTATACGACGAAAGAAACACTTCTTTTGCACAATGATAAATATAGTAAATAAATGGTGAAAGTAAACGTGTCGTCACTTATAAGGCAGGCATGTATTATTGATGCTTCCATTGTCGAATGCCATATTAGAAAGACATGTCTCTAGCTAAGTAATTATATTAACATCAACCTCAGTTTTACTTATTGTTAACCATACCTGATGAATTGTTACCCCATATAGGCAACTTCAACAGCTTCTTGAAACTGTTACTTCGTTTCAGAGAGCCAGAAGAACGGGCATCCGGAGGATGATTTTCCATATAGACTGCGGTGAGCAACGTCGTCACAAATCTGTATATGAGAAGAGCAGTCGGGAGTTGCAACAAGCGCAACTCATATTGTTGAGGACACTGACTTTATATCGAAATCGAAAGCAAATTGGAAATCTTGTTGAATTGAGAAAAAGCAAGACAAAGTAGCACGACTAACCAAACTAACACACTTTTATCGTTAATTTTACAGAACAGTACGAGCGTAAGATATGGAATTAGCAAACCATATCATTCTACAAGACGAATGACTGATTTTTTGGAAATTTCCAGTTGATGACTTCAAAATCACATTTCACAGGTGAATATCTCAAACTCACAGTTGACTGTGTTACGTAGCAGCTTAATAACAAGGCGTCGTCATAAAATTCATACGTGTCTGGCTGAACGTCACAATCTCATATAGTGTTATAGTTTTTGCATATTATTCTGGACGGCTATCCACAGCCGCGCAAAGCAAAGCTCTTTACACTGGCAACTGAATCCAGGCAGGCATGATGATTGCACTTAATAAGCTACATAAAAGGCTTCGAAAATTCGGAAACACTTTGCAATATTCCACGCGTTCCACTCGTGACTCTTGCTCACCAGTATTTCCCCAAAGATGAGATGGCACAGTTGATGGTATGTAGCTTGCCAGTTTATGTTTGTTCTGCCATGTAAGACTAAAAACAAAAAGATTCACTAAAACATCTCTTTCTCTCTCCAAAGGTAAATTGAACATGGAGGTGATACAGTGATAACACTCAAAACAGTTGTTCATCTCCCAAGGGACAATATCACTGCTTGTTACATTCTACATTGTACATTCACTTTTAGCATTGCATTGCTCTGTCTGCGAAGCCATATCGAAATCGAAACAGCGTGCATCGGTTGTAAAATCTTTATTGAACGTAACACATGCATAACAATCCTCTGTCGACATTGACTACTACTACTATCCTCAAACCTATATGGTTTCCTAAAACTATATGTAGTAAAATATAAGACAACATACATAATATATTACACAGTTCTCAAATTTTTTCCACTAAAAACAAACACCTCAAGTTCATACACGAGTCCAAATAGTACAGACTACCACCAGGATTTTGCTACTTCCAACTTTTGTGTACGAAATCAACTCACAAGAGAAAATTCCCATCTTATCTGCATACATATGCCTACATCAGATTGCATATCTAAACTTCGCATACACAAGGTATAAATTAGCGGCTGTGTACAAAGAGCAAAAGCTGTGGATATGGTTTGGCTACAACAACACAAAAAACTAACACGACCCAAAGTTGAAAACTTGGCTAGGATTGCAATAACCGACAGATTTTCCAAGGTGAAAGCCAGTCACAAAACTAGACAGTTTGCAATGAAATGAAAGTGTGGAGTGCATGTGTATACGTAGGGTTACACTGCAGATTTCCTATGTGAAGGATCAACAACTAACAAATGAACTTCCAAACTTCTGGTTCCACAATAATAAATGAGTTTACCACAGATAATAAACTCTTGTTTCCAAAAAAGTCAGCCAGAATGAATTCACCAAAGAAAAATTACAATTCCAACAAAAGACAAAAGGTAAAACAAAAAACAACAGATATCTTTTGCAACTGTACAATGCTTGTATTCCACTCGATAAACTTTTTTTTTTATTTCGGGAGGATGAACCGTCTAAAACACCAAAAGAAATGTATAAAAACAATAATAGTTTGAAAACGAAACGAAATCAAGTGAGATCTCACTCAAGAGATAGAATAGACAATTGGCAAAACTTCACAGTTCGCCTCAACTTTGTTTGCTTGCTTATCCACCCGTCTCACACAATCGCGAATCTATCTAAACCCCAGTCAATCCCATAGTACACATGTACAAATGCATCTAATCAGATTCTGGGTCGTTTGCGTTGTTGTAATTTAGTTTGGCAAGGAAAAGCTAACTTGAGCTCTTATTGCCGACTCGGATTTCCTCCCTCTCTCTCTCTCTTGGTCTCTGTGCATCAAGATCAAGTTTGCATAAAGTAGATATACATGACGATGATAATATACATACGAAACAAACTAAAGTTTCGGATAGATAAATACGCAACGCATGCAGATTTTTTTTCCTAGGAGCGAAAGAACCAACGACTTCCACAACACATATGAAATGAAGCCTGACAAAAGCTGATCCCCATGCCATGCACCGCAGCTATTTAGGTTAAGTCAGGCTATTTAAACAGAGGACGCCTATCTAGTGAATTAATTTCGAGATTGGTTTTGCACATTCATTTTTTCTTTCAATACAAAACAAACACAAACAGAGAATATGCAAGGTATACATACGATATGATATGAAACAATCTCAGGAACATGACAAGCCTGTCAAAAGCAACCACTAAAACGACCCAACCTTGTCAAAACCAATTGATTTGCAACCTTCCAATTCAATGGATACAGAAATGCAATGAATGCCTGGTTCCACAACATTGTATATACCTATATTTCAAACTCCGACTTAACTCCAATATATGTGAAATGATGATTTAGTATTCACAGTAATTGAGCTATTCCGACTACAAACATTGGTCTACTATTGAGCATGTTCCATGCACTCACTCTCTCAACTCAAGACGAAAAGTACTTTATAATGATCACCGAACATGCATTTACAATAAAATTTGAAGGCTACTTGTACACACATGCTAAACTATAAGCAATCTCAGCTCAGATAAAGTACAGAAGCACCACTGTCTGACTGTCACTCACCAAAAAAACTACAAGGATTACTAATAAAGCTTTTCGTCTAAACTGATTGCCCAAATACACTTCCAATAGCTATAGCTTCCTTAATGGAATTTTGTGACTGGGTTTCTGCCTGCCTGCCTTTCTTCTTCCACTTCCTTTTCAAACAGTTACAGCAGCTCCACATCACACACGGGCATACAATTTAGGATCCAACAGATTAGAGCTTACCAGAGAAACACTTGGTTCGCAAACAAAAAATAATAATAAACTAAAAAAGAGTCAGGGACTTGCTCAATGCCAATGTCACCGAGAAGACGAGCATATAACATATATCAAGTAAGTATAGCATATTGTAGTAAAAGCATAAACAAGTCACGTTCACCACGATCAGATCAGAGCAATGCAATTTACCGGATTATACTCACACTTATGCAGTTTACAGAACAACCGTAGCTCGTCTATCGGTAAAAATGTTGGAAAACTTCTTGCATCTGTACACAGCAAGACTGTCGAACAACGACAGGGAACTGACTGCGAATGAGGAAAATGCTGAACCGAATTATTTTATGGCTTTATTGTACAAGCACACAACGTCAATCAAATCTGCAACCAAATAGTATTCAAACGTAATTTAAAACATCATAACAGTTTGGAAACAAGTAAAAGAATGATTGACTGCTGCCAGACACAGGCTGACAATGCACTTTTCTACCTCAGAACAAAAATTCCAAATTTCCAACGTCACTTCTCAAAATCGATTGTTTGTAGGTTTCTCAGAATAAACTATTAAATTAGTAATATTATTGGTTTCATAAGACAAGCTACATGTAAATACATCGAACGAAGGTTGCAAAAAATTCCATGAAAGTGAAATATTGGAAACCTACCATTAACCTGTCTTGTCTTGGTGAGTTTCATACTACTTATAATTATCGGACTGACTTGCTAAAGATTTTACTACCTTCATAAATAAATTTCCCTGCAATGACATAAATTATTACCAGAGACACCACTGCACCGGTCGGTCGAACGGCCCAAAATCAAAAGGATTTAGCACGAAATGGGCTCCAATCCTCGTATTAATAATTAGTCCAGGAGATATCCGTTCTGCAAACTCCCGAACCAGTAAGGTTACGGAAACAGATGCCAGCTATGTGCTACAAACATGGACAAATTGTCGAGCAAATCTGTAGGTCTGCTCCGAATGACAGGCGAGACAACTTTCACCCGAAAACTTTCAATCAAACACTGTGCTCCTCTGTTCCCATTACACGAGATTTTTCATATCATCCAATCCTGATGTGATGATAATGAATGATAGTGCCGCACCGCACCGTGCCTTTTTCATCATATCAGAGAGCACGACCATATGAATCGCGATGATGGTCAATGAAACCTTTTCACACAAGCTGATTCAATTCATAAAGAACATGAGCCATCAGCAATAACGATGTTAAAAGCTGAGCCCAGCCGAGCGAGAGCTGATATGATTAAAACTTGAAGCAAAGTGGAGTCGAGTGGAGAGTGGACGTAGATAATATTAGAGGAGTTTGTGAGTGATGCATTCACATGCATGAAATTTCACTAGTCTCCACACAACGCTATATGTTACTTTTCAACTTTCACGGCTGCAACCTTTCAAAAAGCTGACAGCCCCATTTATGGAGCAAAGTGGTAAAATAAACCGGCAAAACCTTCATTCCACCATTACTACTATAAGATAATATTGAATAAATCACTTGCAGAAGCAGAACACTGCATTACACTGACTTCATGCATACGTGGCACCACGTACCGTGTGGTGACTTACTTTCCACCACATCAAAAGCAACACTGCTCCCACTATTCCCTATCACCTCCCTCTCATTTAACTCCAGAAGCGGAACCTTGCTCAAAAACTCCGGTTTTGAAGTTTATAATAGCTTTCTTCATTCTGTCTGGTTTGAAAGCAAGTCTAAACCCCACCATGCCATACATGCACCACACCACACTTACAACGTTTTTTCTTATAATGTTGACATATCCAAGATGTAATGTTGTGTTGTCTGTGAAAACTGAGCTCGTAGTATTCATGGACAAGGTTGTGGAGTAGAAGTAGTAAAACTATATGCACAAGCGCCCAGTATCCCCTTCGATCCAGCTACATGTATGTAATAATAATATGCTTTGCTCACGAATTGCTTATACTCCTCCACTATCTTTGGATAGAATGCCCGGTCTCAGGCTTTACCCCTCTTTTCTCCATTTTTCTCCACGAAGGAAATGTTATGCAGTTAAAATATAGCCTTTTGTGCCTAGCGTTATATGAATGCATCCACACAGCAGTGGCACCACAACAGTCCCCATTTCACAGCATTTGCCAGGCAATTGCTTTACCGGTGTGGGAAGGCAAAGCCAGCTTTACTATTCTGTCAAAGGAGAAAAGTATAAGTTTAGCAAGGCGATGTGCAGGAGATAACTGTTAAAGAAGTGAAGTACAACGAGGAAGAGAAAGGGGAATATTCTTCAGTTTTTTCCTTTACTTAACGTTGCGTAAGTCGTAGAGGGAAAAAACCAGGAAGGGGAAGCAAGAATAAAAATGGCATTGCACCAGCCACACCAGTTCTCTTATAACACAACCCGATGCTTTTTACTTCTTTTTCCTTCCAGAGCTGCCTGAACTGCTGAGAGCTGGAGTAGGAAAAGGAGATGAAAAACTTGAGACAGCACCTTATGCATGAACATGTTGAAGAAATGAAAGAAAAGAAAGGAAAAAACTGTCAGCTTCATATAACACACACGATAATACAGATCAGAACCATAAAACTAAGAAAATTACCATTGTTCCCCCTTCAGAATCATTATGGTGGAAACGAAAAAGATATGAATCGAGTGGCACACACAAAAGTAATAACAATTCCTGTGCTGCAGCTTGCAACTGAGGAAGATAATGAAAGAAAGATATATAGGAAGTGTAAGCCTCGGTTTGGAAGTGAATTCTATGATCATGATCACAATGACATAGGAACTTACTCCAAGTGTTGTGAAAACAAACGGTACTACATATCACGTACACTTCAAACTTTCACTCTTGTACCCTATTTGATATGCATGATTTTGCTAAAGAGAACATGATCCCAAAATCTCCACCTACAAGTTCCTATCACCAAAACCAAAGTTAAAACCAATAGAGTATCAATAGCAATATCATCGATAAAAGTGGCAAGTTAACATAAAAATCAAAACGAAAATCGTTACATTACGACACTCCTTTATGTCAACATTATCATACACATAAAATTATCGATCAAAACTGGAAAGGCTACCGCAAAATAAATCCACGTTTTAGCTTTAATTTGACGAGCTTACATTACACATAGGTATCTACTATGTACTACGCTAACATTCAACAGTAAAACAGGAACAGGAGGGTTGCTTTTTTGCTTTCTCTCTGCTGCTGCATGCATGGCATTTGATTTCCAGATCATTTTCTTCATGCACGGCTTACACAATGCGTATTGCGCTACTAGAGTCTACTAGAATCGAGCTAGCTCCTTTAAATCCATTTTGACTTTACTCTCACCACACCACACACTGTTACTGCTGCAAGGCTGGGTTGCTTGTTCTGCTTCATTACGAGCACTGTCACTGCATTATTTTAGAGTAACAACTTTAATCCCATATAGATAATGTGACGTGATGATCAGTATGATCATATAGGAGCAGAACATAACTTTAGTTTGCGACTAATGTTCAAGATGTTTCCAATTGATTTTCACTCTTGTTGAAGTATATGAGTGCATGGTGTGTGGTATGATTACTAAATGTCAGTAGAATGAATATCTACAGTACGATGTCATGAATATTACACATTTCCATTTGCCGACCTGACCTGTGAATAATCACTGACTGACTGAAGCTAAAAAAGATAATATGGTGAAAGTACACCTAAGTATGTCAGCCCCATTCTCTGTGATATGAAATGTTTTCAACCTTCGACTAGGTGACTACCAAAACAACTTCATTGTTCCTTTGTTGTTTAAACTTTCAATTGTGTGTAGTATAGCAAAACCAATATTTTACCAAGGGGGCCATTTGAATATGAAATATGTAATGTAGTACCAGTACCGCAACAGTCAGAAACACAATGGCAATAGTAAAATAGCATGCCCTCACTGCATTATAAAGATACTGCAACTTTCAACTCCAAGAAAGGCATAATGTGATAGCTCCAAAATGAGTTTTTGAAGAAGAAAAAACTTTTTCCAAGAATTGCAAATCCTAGCAGCAGATTTTCTTGCTAGGATTACCAAATAACGAGAAAATATTCACAAAAGGGATTATGCTGATCATATAATAACGAATGACGCAAGTATGGCGATGTTTCTTTGCTATAATGCAACCTTATTTTTTCTTTCGTATTATAATATCGATAAAGAAACCGCAGAGACTGGGCAAAAATGAGGTAAAATATGCGATATGAATATGACACATGACCCAGACGCAGCCAGCATCCTTTCTTTCTGTTTCATCTCAAACAAAGTCATGAACAGAGCATGACATGCTTGTGTAGTGCGAATTATTACTTCATCATACGTAAATAGGTACAAAATAAGCAAAAAATTGTTGTGTTCCTTGTGTTCCTTCATTCATTCTATTGACGATTTTAATTTTCTACCTCAGGTAACAAAAGTTGCCTTCTTCATCGTTTGCATATTGGTTAAATCTTCCAAACCATGATAATATAAGTAAGCAATAGGATGCGATGTTGCAATAAACTCAAACATCTTCTTCAATAACTTTTTGATTGGAATATAAATATTTGAGTCTCCGTTAACATTTCGTTTTGTTAGAGCAACTCCACACCACTGCCATGTAATCCAAGTCAAACGCTATTGATGTTTATTTTAAGAACAGTGACAGACCATTGAAATCATAAAACAATATACTTGATGTAATTTACTACAAAACAAAATAACGAGGTGGAAGTAATCGCGTTTCGAAAGTTTCACCATTTCGCTAAAATTGAATGATGGGGTAATCATTTTTATGATACACTTAAATATAATGAGTTTGATGGAATGGATATGAAAAATGAGTTTTGAAACACACGCATAAAATGTCAGCAATCATGAATAAGAAGCAAAAATAAGTACGCAAAAAAATCTTACCTGGATCCAGATCCCCCGAAAGCATGGAGTTAAACTCGTCAGAATTCTTTTTGTTAACTGAAATTAACAGAAAATTAATATGAAGATCAATTTTAACACAAACTTCAACTGCACTAAACTGCATTTAAACGAAAGAATAATTTTTTTAATGAACAAATCTATCATCAATTTAGACTCCAACTTTAATAAGTCTTTATTCATTCTCACTTCTTCTTCGTTGTTCTTGAACTGGTCTTATTCTCTCTTTCAGTTTCCAAAACTTGTCGTTGGTTTTCTCTTTGCGTTGACTTGTACCCAAACAGTTGTCCTGAATAAGGCTCATGCACCCACGATGAATATTAACATGACAATCTACACACTGAAATCCTTGAGGTCCAACTCCCCACAATAGTTTGGAACAGATATTGCACTCTGTGTACAGGAAGTAGTACTGTGGAGTGAGATGGTGACCGTTGAGGGTAACCTAAATTGAAAATCAGATAGTTTTAAGTTATTATTACCAAGAGATAATTGATCACTGAATACATTACTTTACTTAAGTGACAATTTAATTTCTCACCTTCTTCGTGTGTTTGCTCATAAGTTTTGATCGAATTGACTTTTCCTTTGATACAAAACTTGCACACTTTTCAATCACAGAGTTAGCTGACTGTTGACTGCGAACACCAAACTGTTTAATTAAGACCGTAGCTATTGCATTAACGATGGCCAAAGTTCTGTCGTCCGAATTCTTGTCGTAGTCCTCGCTGAAATAGTAAACATTCAAACTTTGAATATCAAAGTTAAATTGCTGTGTCAATTATTTACAAAGTAAATTATTACAACACAAAAGTTAACTAAGCTTACTAGAATTGATCTAGACGAGGGAGTAAATATGTTTCCACGATTTTCAGCTGCTTTGCAGGGTCATTAATACTTTCTTCTAGCTGACTGTCTGGTGGGCCAAACATACTTCCCAAACCAGCTATTCGTTTATTACAAAACTCCTCCAATTGCTTGTTGATTTCTTCTCTAGCTTTGTGTCTCGCCTTCCTGAAAACCTGTTTTAAAAATTTCTTTAATACCATTAGTCCCCATATTTTTGTGGTTAATTATATTTAAAGAGACATATTGCATCGTAATTACCCGCCGCATCATCTCCTCTTTGTCGGATTCATGGAGCAGCCCTTCGTCAATCTCTGCCGCAATGTTTTCAGCGACTTTAGGAATAAGAAGGGGCTAAAAACACGAAAGTAATTAAATTATTATGGTATTAAATACGATACAAAAAGGTAAAACATAATAATCACAAGCACTAATGAAACTTACTGCCCCAGGCGCTGTGAAAGTTGAATGGATTTCATAACACCATCTTTTCATTTCCTTAACGTTACCATCTTCTAAATTTAGGCCAGTAATTAAATAAAAAAGCTAGAGAAAGGAAAAAGGTCTTATTAAACTTCTGTCAACATTCTTGAGATTGAACTGGTATGGTTAAACTGGTTTGATTCTTACCAAACTACTAGGGTCTAGTCTATTATCTATCACATAATTTATAAAGACTGCTAAATGTGCGTTGTGTTCCAACAGTTTAGAAAGACTACTATACGGCCCATGTTTTCCTGATAGCGTCTGTAAAAATTCAATCAATAACCGTTACTTGTATTTTGTTTATTATTTTAAGATTATCTGCAAACGTTGTTAACTATAATTAACGTACAGGAAGGGCCAAATCTCCGGAACAGTGACCATCATCCTCCTCCATTGAGATTATGTCAACAGCTGGATTATTGGTAGGCCGATTACCCAAGGCACCTCCGACTAACTTTGACGTGAAAATGTCAAGGTTGGAAAGATTTACCTGCACGGAAAAAAACAAAGGCCACACATTAGGTTTACCTGAGTCTGAATTACTTAAACTTTAAAGTAAAATGGGATCTTACGCTGCCACTAGGGGTGTGACTATCTTCTCCAAATCCACTACTGTCATTGTCACTATGTCTTCCATAAGGAGGTGGCGGACTTCCCGGAGGACTGAGGTGGTTTGTCGAGTCAATGGAGTCCCAGGCAGTGGAAGAACGGGATTTGGAATTTAGGCTATTGCTTTTAGTCAGATCACTAACGGAATCTGATCGCCGAGACCCTGGAACACGATAAAAGAAAATGACACATTATTAACCGACAACACAAT